>JAGFZM010000984.1:196072-224868 GCA_017657215.1 Limnothrissa miodon
TGTGTGTGTGTGTGTGTGTGTGTGTGTGTGTGTGTGTGTGTGTGTGTTTGTATGTGTGTGAATCAAAGAGAATACAGCTGATTTCCTCTCACCATTGCTGAAGGGCAAATTGACCTCTGTACTGAGCTGCACTTTGCCATTAGCCTGGATCACTATGTCCTGAAGTGCAACAAAAAGTATGCATGTAGTTAACACAGGAAAATGTAATATGCATGGGAACAGGTATAGGAGTGTAGCATACATTCAGCAGACACATAAAAAAAATATGACACCCCCAAGCTTTCTCCCACACATATGTATGCCTCACAAATACATTACACACAACATGCCCATGCCCCCCGCCCCCTTCATAATAATAACAGGGAAAGCCCTTGTCTCTGCGATCACCACACAACTTGCACTTACATTTCTCTTGTCTCCCATCAGTCTGACAACAACTCTCTTCAGACACGTGTCCCAATCCTGAGTACTACATGGTGCCAACTCCCCCAAAATAGAGAATTTTGAATCAGCACAGTCCTGGGAAGAAAATAGGGAGAGAGAGAGAGAGAGAGAGAGAGAGAGAGAGAGATGTGTATGTGTAAGTGTGTGTAAATAATAATGAAAAAAGAATAATATACAACATATATAGTATAGATGATACAACAGTAAAATGTGTTTTCTAATTTACTAATTGTTGGTGACACAATAAATGACTTAGCTACAACTAAATCTAGATGTGGTGGAATGTAAATAGACCAACAATCAAATTTAAACAACAGAACATGTACACGTACATTTGATTTTTTAATGATTTGCTTGTTTATATTAACTACAACATTTCCAATTGCATAGAACTCAGCATCTTTGTTTACCATGACCTGGATGAATGAGAAAGACTACAGTCACAGACTACATTTGTAATCTATATGTTTACATAAAATGAAAGGTTAAATATTTAAGCAATGTAACACAAGTGGGATTGTGGTTGTTCCCAGATATCCCCTCGGTGCAGTTTGGCCACAGGCACAAAGGCACAAAGTCATAAGTGCGAAGACAACCATATCCTTGGGGACGTCCATGGCCAACCCCACAAATACTGCTTACAGCGAAGTAATTATTAGCTGTGAATAGTCATGGGATATATACATACCTGTAGCTAGTAACATGTTGAATGTGTCTCATACAATCATAAATTGATAAATGGTTGATGAATGACCAGATCTAACTGTTGTATCCAGGTTCATCCAGGTTATTGGTAGTCATAGTGTTCAGTTTTAGGCAACTGAAAAATAAGTCCAGTTGCCTATAACTGAACTCTATGGCCAATTTATGTGTGTAATGAGTGCTTTTCATAGTATGTTTTGAACTAGACATTTCTAAATGGAACTATATTCTGCTTAAGCAACAATACCTTGGAGAGGACATAGAAACAGTTTCCATGGAAATTGTATGTTTTGCCATCGTAGGTGGAGACATGGGAGCCCTCCTCCACTGCACAAGTCCCTGCAATAGCCTGGCTTACACACGACCAGCGGCCCTCATGGCAAGAACTAAAACACAGAGGACCAGCACACCACAGGCAGTTACGTTACTCTCAGCTAACTGTAAACCTTACACAGTGACGGGCAGGGAATTCAAGTTCAAATAGTCATAATGCTAGCATTCACAGGATCACAATTAACATAGGAAGAGAGTGGGAAGTTCATATGATCTTAAATGGTGTGTGTGGTCTTCACAGTGTGTGTTTGTGTCTGTGTGTGTCTGTGGTCTGTGTGTGTCTGTGAGAGAGTGAGAAAGAGAGTGTGTGTATGCACACATTTCTTTTCCCCAATGAGTTTGCGCATTCGTGTATAAAGTGCCCCTGCGTGTGCTTAGTGTGCCGGGATGCATGTGTCCTGTGTGCACTTGCACTGTACCATTCCTCAGTATCTGTCCTCAGCACCTCCCCAGTGTCATAGACTCTGTCATGCTTGCACTGGCACTGCTCTTTTGGGATGCATCCTCTTTTCGATAAGTCATCAAACACAGTTCCTAAAAGGAGAGGGAAAGAAAAGAGAAGAGAAAAAGAGGGAATGAGAAAGAAGAAGAGGGAGAGAGAGAATAACCAGCATTCAGTCAATAATACAACTTTTAAATGTGGAAAAATGCCAGGATGTTGATCAGCTCAGGTGTTTGCTTTTCGAGATATAGGTACTGTAATTTCATATGTTCAACATGTCGATGCATATATACCCAGGACCTCACTCATTCTTTACCATGTTAACCATGTGTACCATATGAGTGCGGTATTTAGATTATAGTATAGTATATCATTACAATGATGTCATGCTAACATACTTACTCACAGTGTTGTGCCTGAACGCGTTCATTGAACTCGTTCATTTTTTGGAGCTGAAATATGAACTATGAACTGAATTAGTTCATTTTAAAAATGATGAACTATGAACTGAACTAGTTCATGTAGAATGTGAACTTTCCCAACACTGCTTACTCAGTCCCTCACTCACTCATGCAAACCCAGTCCAATAATGTTATGCCATGCTAACACTTACTCACTCGCTTACTCCAGCCAACACTATGTCAATATGACAATTTCATGTTAACGCGTCCCTCGCACTCTCACAGGTTCACAGGAGTCACATCAGTCAGTCTTACCTTCGGGGCAGAAGCAGCCATCTATGTTGTGTTCCTCACACAGGGCATTGCTCTGCAAGTGAGTGCAGGTGGTCATGCAAGGGGATCCACTTTCCAAGTACACCATGTTGTAGGGACACGTCATGGCTAAACGGACAAGACAAAGACATGAGCTGGACATTACACGTACTATGGCTTTATGTTTCTGATTTTGTTTGTTTATGTCTATGTTTACATACACAAATTATAGGCTATATTCATCAATTGGCTCAAAATTAGTGTATATTTGTGACGTATTTATTCAATATGCAGATATTCTATGGTGGTAAGTGCATATGTCTTGAGACCTACATGGGATATTGTAATCTGTAAAATGTGTTGAAGCTAAAAACTGTCTTAAGATAAAGATTAAAAGTGATCCTGACCACTCGTACGAAAGTATGACTTACAGAACATGTAGAAATAACTTAGTATTAAGAACAAGGCTTTGAACTGGTTCAGGGAATGAAAACAAAAACCAGAAACTTTTGATGCTTTGCTAGGAACAGAAACGAAACCAAATGTTTTTATGTTCTGGATCAGAATAATTTACCAAAAATAATGGTTAATCGGTTAATAATGGTACTTAATTGTTCTTTCATTCCTGAGCGTTCAATCCATGGCATACATTTTCCTTGTCTAAATTCTTGTATAATGTTGAAATTAAGTGTGTCAAAATTAGTCATGCTGATAACATAATGTAGCCTATAGTGTAGGATTGAGACATAATAAGACAATTTTAAAGTCATATTGATATTTTATATCATTATATAATATATAGCCTATATTTTCGTATGTCCCACAGCTGACATGGAACGTTATTAACCAGTTCAGGAACATCAATTTTAAGGTTGAACCGAGAACCGGAACGGACCAATGGGAAAAAGAAAATCTGGTTCAAAGCCCTGATTAAGAAGGGTTCAGGAAATTGGCCCCTCGGCAGTGTGGGATTAAGTCTTTACCACAGAATTTGTGGGTCCTCCAATTGGGAGGGAAGCCTCTGGCGTGGGAACACTGGCGTGAGTACTCTGCCAGCGTGGCACACATAGAGGTGCTGTCAGTTGGGTCGTGGCACAAGTCCAAGCCGCAGGCTTCGATGTAAGGGCTCGGGTCCAGCACACTGGCACAAGAGGCCCAGGCTGAAGCGAGGAGACGTCGGGCACAGCTGGCATGCTACAGACATCAGGTGGTAATATTGACACCATTAGTGGTTTACAGAGGTCAGAGGTCTGTCATTTTGAGTGGTTATTATTGGTTAATCGTGTATATTAACTAAACACAAACAGCAATAAAACTGAAGGCAATACAGCTACATTTCTTAAATTCCAGCATTGCTACATTTCTTGAATTCTCTACTGTGGAGTCAGAAAGGCTTAAAGGAAACAGAACAGGTCACTTACAGCCTCCACACATTGGTTTTTATCCTGCTGCTGTTGTTCACTTTCTTCCATGTCTTCCTCAAAAGGATCCTCACATTCCATGTTTGGATTGTGGATTCTCTGTCGGTTGCCAAACTCGATAGCACTCACTTGCCGCCCTGACAACACACACACACAGACATGTGTACAATACATTTACATTTATGCCTTTAGCAGACGCTAAAGAATCAAGCTACATATGCAGAAGAAACCTTAGAGAGAATAGCACTACAGGGTTTTGGGAATACACTGTAAATAAATACACACTTTCAACTAACAAAAAGTTAGTGTCTGTGCTATTTTTAGTTGACCAATAGTTAGGCAGCCCGGACAATAACTTTTGTTAGTTGAAAGTATGTATTTTGTTTACAGTGTATATGTGCAAAAGTGGAGTCAGGTGCAGTGCAGCGAAAAGTGCTAGGACAGGAGGAGTGCTGGGTCTTCAAGAGCTTTTGGAAGGCAGACAGGAACTCCCCTGTTCTGGTTGTGCTTGGTTAGTCATTTTTCCTGCGGGGAACGACACACGATAAGAGTCTGGATTGTCGTGGGGCAAGGTGCTTGGATCGCCCAACAACAATCTTTTGAGACCAAGAGTTAACAAGCCTTAATGAGAGGACTTAAGTATTTGGGTACAGTCCCATTTTACATTTACTAATACTAATTATACTCTTTTGATCCCGTGAGGGAAATTCAGTCTCTGCATTTATCCCAATCCGTGAATTAGTGAAACACACTCTGTGTGAAGTGAAGTGAAGCACACACTAATCCCGGCGTAGTGAACTGCCTGCACAACAGCGGCGCTCGGGGAGCAGTGAGGGGTTAGGTGCCTTGCTCAAGGGCACTTCAGCCGCTTTCCACTGGTCGGGGTTTGAACCGGCAACCCTTCAGTCACCAGTCCGAAGCGCTAACCAGTGGATAACAATCAAGCTACATAGCAGAAACCTTAAGGAGCATAGTGCTAGGGATAGTGCTTCAGGTCATTTTAGTGCTAGGATAGATGTTCTCTGAATAGCTGGGTCTTTAAGAGCTTTTTGAAGGCCTTGGGCGAGGTGCCGGGACCGCCAGTCGACAGTCATTGGAGGACCGGAGTTGTCGGGGGGTAGTCTGAGCCTTTATGAGAGCGCTTAGACAAAAAGGGGCAGATCCTCTACGCACTTTGTAAGTCAGCATCAGTGATTTGAATTTGATGCGAGCCGCCAGAGGCAACCAGTGGAACTTGTTTAGCAGAGGGGTGACGTGCGTCCTCTTCGGCTGATTGAAAATGAGACGCGCCGCAGCATTTTGGATCATCTGAAGTGGCTTGACGGCACAGGCAGGAAGTCCTACCAGAAGGACATTGCAGTAGTCAAGGCGTGAGAGGACCATAGTTTGAACCAGCAATTGGGAGGCTTGTTGAGTTAGGTATGGTCTGATCTTTTTGATATTGAATAGTGCGAAGCGGCAGGCCCGGGCAACAGAAGCAACATGGTCATTGAAGGTTAGCTGGTCGTCAATCATAACACCTAGGTTCCTGGCTACCCGTGAGGGAGCAAGAGACAAGGAGAGTTGATGCAAATGTTGTGGTGAATAGTTGGTTTAGCTGAGAGGACCAGCAGCTCGGTTTTTGAGAGGTTCAGCTGGAGATGATGGTCTTGCATCCATGCAGAGATGTCAGAGAGGCAATCCGAGATTCGTGTTTGGATGGTTGGGTCATCGGGTGAGAATGACAGATAGAGCTGGGTATCATCGGCATAGCAGTCGTAAGAGAAGCCGTGCTGGCGGAAGATTTGGCCCAAAGAAGTGGTATAGATGGAGAAAAGAAGGGGGCCCAACACAGATCCTTGGGGCACTCCAGTAGCAAGGTGGTAAGGCGCAGAGGTGTGTCCTAGCCAGGACACTTTGAACAGTCGCCCAGTGAGGTAGGATTCGAACCAGCAGTATGCATCACCCTTGATGCCCATGTTTGAAAGTATAGACAATAGAATACTGTGGTTTACCGTATCAAACGCAGCTGACAGGTCAAGCAGGATGAGTACAGGTGACCTTGATTCCGCTCTGGCTTCTTTTAAGGCTTCAACCACAGATAGTAGAGCTGTTTCAGTGGAGTGGCCGCTCTTAAAGCCAGATTGGTTGTGGTCGAGTAGATTCTGTTGGCTCAAGAATTCAGTAACCTGTTTGAATACCGCCCTTTTTACACTGAGACTAGCATTAGTGATTTGATTGTGATGCGGGCAGCCAGAGGGAGCCAGTAAAGCTCAATAACCAGGAAGGTGACATGACATTTTAGGCTGATGGAAGACCAGATGCATTGTCGCATTCTGGACTATTTGTTTAACAGCACAGACTGGGAGACTGGCAGGGCATTGCAGTAGTCAAGGCATGAGATACAACCATAGTTTGTATTAGAATTTGTGTGACCAACACACACACACACACACACACACACACACACACACACACACACACTAAATGGCAGTGAGGTAAGCAATCATCCACAGGATCTTGAATCCTTACCTTGATGGATGAACTCATCATAGATTGGGACACCACTGTAATCTCCACAAAGGCCACATGTGCGATTGGCATACTTGGAGTCCAGCTCCACCTGATGAAAAAGATTTTCAAAAAAGGGATGGTGAGTTCTTGTACATTATATTAGTACAAGAATAAAATATAAATCATGCAGTACAGCCAAACATTTTCTTAGATGATAAGGAAACAGTGATTGTCATGACCAGGCAACAGTAATAGCCTGGGTAAACCTAAGCAAACTGATAGGCAAATTGACATATATAGTTAAAAAGCAAATATTCAACACATCCAGTGTGTGTCTTGTCAGTGTGTACTGACATGTAAAATGATACAGACATTTGTATCAAGTCCATTGACTTTAATCTGCTCAATTGGACACCACACAATCTCAGCACTACAATCCAAGAATTCTCCAATACACGTTCATGATGGGAATACCACAAAAAAACAACAAGTGGAAACGTGGCACAAAACACCCACGGTGTAACGTTTGAGTACCCTGGGGGCAGTGCTGGTAGAGGGACCATTTGGTCCCCAGTACGGCTGCAGGTTTGAGCGCCGCTCTGCCTGACCGCCTGAAAGTGTCTGAAAGTTACAGTGAGCAAGATACTGAACATGAAATGGTTCCTGGTGACATGTTATCACCTTGCAAGGCAGCCTTCACCACTGGTGTGTGAATGGGTGAATGGGTGAATGAGGCATGTAAGGAATGTAAGGCACACATTGTAAAGTGCTCATTGGATTACAAAAGCACTATATAAGTTATTCACATTCCGCACTGTCAAGCAAACAGATTTTTGGTATTACGCCAACAACAATTTGTTATGCGGCAAAAGTGGCTAAAAGTGACCAGTGTCTGGCGTCCATTAATGTTGTTGTATTGGCATATTCTTTGTATAGGCTACTTTTGTACACTTGCTTTTATTTATTTAAAAAAAAACTGCCTAAGACAACAAGGTAAGGCTACAATGTCACATTTTTATCATTGAAAAGAAAGCGCATGCAGAAACAATGTCTTTAAACTTCAGTGGGATTGTCTTACCATGACAGCATCTTCCCTGTTCCACATGACGCTGAGGCCCAGCTTGTAGTGAAGGTTAGTGTACACCGAGTTTTCCTCGATCAAGACTCCAGACACATGGTAGGGAGTGGAAATACTAGGGAGTCAAACACACCACCATAACTTTATTGCCTTTTATCCACGAGAACAAATTTCTTTGCTAAAACCCCACACTTGCCATGAACAACAGTTGACAAAGCGTGTCAAAATGTCATGACTTCAATATTCAAGGTAAGAAATGGTTGTTTTTTATAACTATGAAATGTGTATGAAATGTGTGTATGACCAGTATGTGTGCATACTCTTAAAGCGCCCATAGAACACATTTTTTGACCATCATAAATAGTTTTCTGAGCCTCAATAGTAGTGTATGCAAATGTATGCGTCTGAAAGTGACACAGGAGCACTGCTAAAGCGTTGTTTACAGGCTCATTTAAAAGGCTTAGAACGAAAATATTCGTAATTCCCGCCTCCCCTGGCAAATTCATGAAGCAACAGGGGATTGGAGCAGAGACGTTTCCAAACGATCTTTGGTTGGATCACGCAAATATAGGAAATGTATCTTAGTGCTGCCGACGTCAAGAGCCACCTCGCTTCAGATTGGCCTTTTTCAGCCCGGCCATTTCTAGCTTGAAATTTACATGTAGAACGAGGCGGAAGGTGGTGGTTGAAGTTTTGCTATGGTCCACTGGATACAGTAAGCTACCTAAATTCAACAATAACAAGGTAAATGTGATTTGACATTCTATGGGCACTTTAATTATAATGCATATTAACATTCAACATCATCTCTATTAGTCAGATTAGTTTCAAATATCAGCCTAGTGCTGTCCATCATCATCCGACTGACCCACAGCAGAATAAAAACTCACATTTCCCCTGCAACTGTAACCATCTGTTTGGTGAGGTAAATGGGCAGGTCCTTGATGGTCACCAGGACCTTGCTGACAATGATCTTTCCTGCATTGTCCACCTTCTTCTGTACATGTACGGAGAAGTCCTGGAAGGATGAGTGACAGTCGGAAGCCAGATTATACTCGCACATCCCTGGGAACTGGTAGACGTCCCCATCGAAGGTCTTGTAGTGATCCTTGCCCCACATGCTACAGATGCTGTTGACATGATTGTAACTCCGCACTGTGAAAAGAGAGCAATGTGCTTTTCAGGAAGCCATTGTCAACTTGCCAATTTTGCAAAACTCTTAAGAGACTCTTATCATGTAGTGAAAGACATTCATTGCATCAGACACATAAACTTCCCTACAAAACGTAGTTGGTAAGTGACATTAATGAATTGCAGAAAGCATGTATAAAGATACCCCAGTCACATTTAATCAGTTCTGCTATTTAATATCTCTACCCCTAAAATATACAGGACAGCCATAATCCAAATACATTCATTCCATTTCCAGAGAATAATGATAAAGGGCAATTCCTTGGAAAATGAACTTGGTCATATCTGAAACACCAATAAAATGCAATGAAATAACTGCATGAAATTTAAGCAACTGCTATTTTTGGCTGTAGAGCCAAAATCATTCACATTATTCACATGTGACATTTACTGCCATTATGAACTTGACAAAAAGTCAAAACTTTGTAGGGAATTGTCCAAATACAAAAATAAACTTTCTTTTTTTCAACATGGCAGAAACAAATAAATTGGGAGGAAAATATCCTCAGTGTGAGAGAGAGTGACTGCATCCTATGCATTCATAGCTCACCTAGCTTGGCATCCGCCTGAGCGACGCAGGTGAGCACCCACACGAGCGCCCAGACTCGGGGCATCATCCACTGCATGGTGGCCCTGAAGTCTCCTGAGCTGTGGTGAGGGTCAGTGAAAGGTGACTGGTGGGGGACTCAGTGTCCACCTTTTAAAGCTCTTGCTCAACTCCCATTCTCTCCCCTCCCACAACAGATGCTTGCCGGTGACACAGCAAACACAAGGCCCCGACAGCGCTTCTTTCTCCTATGGGTGTGGAGGTTAATCTTGGGACAAACACACAAAATCACAAAATATAATGACAAACATTATACACATTAAACATTATATAATGACAAACGTTATACACACACACAAACACACACTCACTCATATATTGTGAAGTTCTACATATAAAAAACAACATATTGTTGGTAATAATTTGCAATAACAACATACTGATGTTATTAAATAATGTACAACATGCTATTGTGCAATACAACGAGCATGGCTTTTTTAAAACATGCTCTTATGATCCTATAAAAACATTTATCATGGTCTTCTGCTGAAAGCACAATCTGGGACAGCCCGTCATAGGTGTACAATAGCCTAACAAAGTAATTACACTTACTACTGTGCTATAAAATGTTAAACGAGTATATGTACTTGACTTTTGGGGTTGAACTTTCATCTTTCCTTGTTTCACACATATTTACACGTCCATATTTTCAATATTCAAGTAGGATATCAGATGACATTTGGTGGCCTACTGTACCGCGTGCAGTACTGTTTGAGAACAGACACGCATATGTGCATTAATTGTTATCATATGGTGATACGGAGAAAAGTTGACACATTGGACACAGACGTATGTATGAATGGGTTTGACTTCAACAGAGGGACCTTGCTAAACCTTCTTGCTTCCCACCAAATCCCAGACAGAAATACAGTAAGAACAGAGTCAGATGATCTATCCGTCAGTCCTTCGATTTTGCTAATCATATAGGCCTATATGGTGATGTAAATATTTAAACTACATTTAAGCCCACATGTGAACATACACTAAAGAACATTAAAGGGCAGTGGCACTTATGCAACTGTGAAAAAGTCTTGGTCTTGGTGTTTGGTCAAAGTATAAAGAGATTAGGAGCTGTATTCACACTGACCAGTTATGAGTTGAACACTGTTTTGAAAGGTCTGCTGTTGTTTGTAAGAATTTTTTGTCCCCTTTTTTGTCCCATTTCCCTTTTTGTTCTTTCCCCCCCTAAAATATTCTCTGGGATGTCTTTTGAGAGCAATTTCATCCTGTAACCTATTGAGCCTTCATTTAACAAAACAAAACCACATCAATGCATCTTTAGACATCCTGAAGCAACACTGATTTGCTAGCATGCATTTGCAACACCAAAGAACACTAAAGCCATGCTCCAGGCACTGTCCATAAGACAGGCTAGCGCTCACTGGTTCTTACAGTGACAGCAGCTGATGCATCAGGCTAACTCGCCATGTCTGTGGAGGGCAGATGACATTTAAATAAACCACTGTGGTATTTCCTAACTGTTAGTTAGTCTAGAATTTAGCATGCTCATGTCCTGTTGTTTCATACAGTGTGTGTGTGTGTGTGTGTATGTGAGAGAGAGAAAGATATGTGTAGCTGTCGATGTGATACACTCACAGCTATGGAGATAAAGATGTGAATGTCAACACGTATCAATAAAGAATGGTCACACCGTGTTCCAACCTGCCTATACAATCCAATGTTTGAAGGGTGTATCCCTCACTTCTAGCTACCATCTGTCTTCTCCTTCCATCATAGCAATAGATCATTAACTCACTATGAGGCCATGGATCCTGGTGCTGCCATCATCTCTTGACGTATCCATCACCAGCGTGAGGTGTAGCAACATCCTGGAGAGATGTTTCTAGAAGACAAAAAGGGGCTGTGGATTATAACTGCACACGTTCTCATTAACACCCTGTGTGGGCTAGTGAGGGCCAAAGCCTCGGCAATAAACTAAATCACTGTTGTGGGACAGTGCTGTACAGTCCAGTGCAGTTGCAACAAAATGAGAGGAAATGAAGTTCTGAAATATATTATTACTTGCCAATGGGTTATCTCTCTGAGAAATGAAATATTGTTTGCTGACTGATGTGTCATTCTCTTGTAACTGGACTAGTCACTAGCAAGCAACAGTGGTATCAAGCTCACTATAGTCTGTGATCAACCTAGTCCAACAACCTACCCAGTTAGCTGCTTTTAAAAAAGAACAGGAAAAAAACTCAAAATTGTTATACAACATACATGGAATACTTTAACTGAATTAGGCAGAGTGAAAATAAATCTGAAAGAAAGCTGTTGCTGCCAGTTCACTATTCTGTTTGCTGTTTTAAAATGTTTATTATTATTATTATTATTATTATTATTATTTTCCCCACTGACAGCTGACACTTGGTGACCTGGAACAACAGGGCTTTGGATTGATTCTGCCTGGGTCTTTTTATATCTATGCTCAATTCAGTGGATGTTTGGAAGACTGATCGCATTAGGGTTTTTTGACATCAATATGCATGTTTCTTCATCTTCACATTCCAGAAACTCATTCATGTCTGATCCCACCCCACCCCATCCCACCCCACCAAAAAAGGCCTTTACCCTGAAACAGAGTCCTGGTTGAGTACTGGTTGAGCTTACTCCTAAGAAGTGGATCTCCAGAACCTCCAGAATGGAGAGGAACATTTTCCCTCAAGCAGTCAGACAGTTGAATAATAAAACATTACTGACATTACTCACTCTGAAGTCAAATGCTACCTCCACCTCACTGTGAACTTAACTTCACAACAATAAGTGCTCTATTATTAGTCTACTTCAGCTATCTTTTGTTAACAGTTGTCCGTCCTTTCCCTGGTCTCTCTTAAATTCTCTAATGCACTTTATGTACAGCACATCTATAATATCTGTGCCCTAAATGTGTACTAAATGTTGCCTGTCTTAAATGTCATTTTATCTCCATTAAATGTAACACCACCATGATGACATATTGATTTGTCTCACAGTGGTTGAAATGACAATACAATCTACTTGACTTTAATTTGGCTTCTTATTTATCATTTAGAAAAAAAGAACATTCATCCTGATCTACATAAAACTGCTAAACTGAAAATATGGTGTCTACTTGCACCTTTCATTTTAATGGCTGAGATTGTGTCTTAAAACTACAGTACATGGTACTGATGCCCACACTTTTTTCTGGCTCTATGCAGATGCACCTAGGATCCATTAGGGCCCTACTTTACAGTTTAACAAGTTCCACCTGGGGTTTATTAACAACAGAATAACTTATTGAATACTTCAAATGGAAGTGGACTCCTAGAACCCTCTGCTAATGAAACAGAGAGACCCACAGAACAATATGCAATATCTCAACATGTGCATTCAACAATATCAAGGTAACTATGGTTTGACATTCTATGGGCACTTTAATTATAATGCACATTAACATTCAACATCAACCCAATTAGTCATATTAGTTTCAAATATCAGCTCAGTGCTGTCCATCATCATCTGACTGACCCACAGCAGAATAAAAACTCACATTTCCCCTGCAACTGTAACCATCTGTTTGGTGAGGAAAATGGGCAGGTCCTTGATGGTCACCAGGTTGAATGTCCCTTTCTGCCTAGATTTTCCTAGATTCTCTAGATTTCAGTAGATTTGTTTCCATAGATACAAGATGTGGGAAACACATACATGAGAACACACACCATATAGGTCACTAGAAAAGTGCAGGCAACTAGGATGACGGCAACTGTTGGAGGGTCTAGTGTAAGTAACAGTGTTACAGTAAGCAAACTGAAAAAGTAGGTGAAAGTTATTGGCTAGATTTCAACAAGACATTAAAAAAGGATGAAGCGCAACTAACCGAGTGAAAAGAGTCTTCACTTCACAAACATGGCGCAAAAAGGACAACAAAACAGATGAGAGAGACTGTACTAACTGCATTACATTTTACTTCCTTTAAACTTTGTGTCTTTGCTCTATGGCTGGTGGTGGCCCCTCCGTGGACAAACACCATCCCTGCACCCTAACACCACAGACTGACACCACAAACTGCATCTGAACGTGCACAGGTACTCAACGGCTACGGGACACAGATGTATTTTACACAGGAACCATAGCCAACATCCATGTACTGGCTCCACTCTGTTAGCCTAAGGAGGTGTCAGGATAGTTGCTTGTGAATCAGCCAGTTTATTGACTCTCCTGGTTTATGTCCTAGTGAGTGTTATGTGCTTTTAAGGAGGGATAGGACTATCTTAAAATATTTGATGTCAAGAGTCCTTTATGATAACAGACATTTGTTTAATGTCAATCAATCATTTTTGCATGGGCTGAATATTACAGCTAGGCTACTTTATGACAGGTAAATTGACAACAATTGCATTTGTCATCAAAACACAACAAACAAAATGGGTTTAAAGCACTCTCTATGGCTTTCTTTGAGTCATAACCATGACATTTTAAACATGTTTGAAGGAAGTAAAATGTACAGATACTACAGTTTCTTCTATAAATTCTACATTTATTCTATTCAGCACTTTGTGTCTCTTATAGGTTCTGTTCTTGTTCACCCTGTACATGTTGAGAAATTTTGAGTATTTCTTAATTAAAAATACAATACACCCATTGGTTTGGACAGTTAAATAAAATAAATAAACAGATACAAATTTGTGACGTGAAAAAATAATTGCAAACTCCTTTCCTTCCCCTTTTAAAGATAAGATGAAATGTTGCAAAATGTCACAGTGGTGAGCGGTATAGCATGACAAAAGGAATTCATCATTATCTGGGTTTATCAGTGCTGGTTCATCAGTGGTTTATCAGTTATCAGTGCAACGTTCTAATACACCCCAAAAGAATAGTTTAGTAAATAGAGAGGTCCAGAAAATGATGCACAGCAGTACAATCTACACTACATTGATCTATACTTAGATCAATCTATCGATCTATACTACATTCAAGGCAGGTAGGCTCCTGGTCTATATGTGGAACACAAATCTAGAATGCAGAGACTTAAAGAAAAAGTCTAGTCTCCATACTAGTCTAACTTCAGTTGCTATGTCACTGTGGCCTTTCACTACAAGCTCGCCGCTGCCCAACACCGTCCCTCTATCGGCCATTGTGCACACATAAGCAGCAGACGTGACAGTAGTTCTCTATTCACTTTACACAATGGAGAGCCACTGGCCACGTCAAGTTTACTACAACATGCGTCACAATTTCAGTTCAAAGATCCCAGGAAGTGAGGACCTCAGTCTTGTCAGAAGTTGAGCACTGTTCAACTTTATGCAGATCAATCTGTCAAATAAGACCACATTAACCAATAAAAGCAGAGAGTTGTGCTTGTGCAGAAGTAATCAACCAATGAGGAACATTTCAACGTCTCAAGTTCATGACACATGAGGATTCGTAATGGCAATTCATAAAAAACTTGAGGAGCCAGTAGATCACTACGGGGCCAAGGCGTTAACTTTTTACTTTTGAGCACAGTGCATGAGTCCATTTAATCAGTCGCTGAAAAAGTTGATTATTTTCAGCATATTTTTGACACCCAAACATAACCCATTGTAAAGTGAATCACAAACCACTCTTTTGCCTTCCCTTACTCCTCTGCTTACTGATACGGCCACTCTTACATATCTCACCTTTGGAATCATACAAGCAGAAATACCTTATATGCATGAAGAGAATTATCAATATAGTCTAGGATTCGTAGTGGTGGGATAGACCTACTGTAATGCATGACTTTACTATCTGCATTACTGATAAAATACTTATTTCATTTTCATATCATTCATATTAACATTTCATTCATGCACCACAATGCATTGCAATTTGATGTAAAAAAAATAAATAAATAAAAAAAATAAAAAAAAACGAAAAAACATGTTAAGCCTGCCTCCACTACATTGGGGCAAAAGACAGTTTTTGATTGGTTTCCTATCTCCAAAGACAGATAAAAGGTGGAGAGTGTCTAGACTAAGATGCATCTTAGTATGTTTGAAGTCCAGAATGCACAACGTGATTAAGAAACAAAGCGATGCAGAGATCATCACTCTTTCTGCCTTTCTGTCTGACTCAAACACTATAATCACAGCCCGAGCCCAAGCCTCACATTAGGCCTAAAGTAAAAAAATAACCTGTTTAAGTGCTCTTGTAACTGACGTATATCAATTCCGTGTTCAGGATTTGCAGAAATGTGTTCAGCATAGCACTGTTAAACAAACCAATTCAGAAAAAAAAACTTGCAAAACTGCGCGATTTCCTTTCTTCGTTCCAAATCCATCCGTGAGAGTAGGATACTTCAAACTTGCAAATAAAACTCCACAGTTGTACTGCACGCTGAGGATAGAGCCTACTAGGCCAGATGTGACTGACTCTCCGTTTCTATTCGTACCGGTTGAGGTTGCTGAATGTCGAATTTGCATAATAGAGAGCCACCTGTTGGAGAATAATCGCCCCTAGTGTAGGGCATTAAATCAGACACAAGGGGGCGGTAATGGCCCATCATGAAAAATAATGGTGAAGTAGAACGTTTTCCTATTGGTTAGTCATCTTTTGCATTTGGCCAATCCTGTCTAACTTTCTGTTGACGTCTATGGAGAGTTACGAAAAATGGCGGCGCTCAGTGCTGAATTTGGCGATTTGGTGCAAATTAAAAAGCAGCTAATTTCTATAATCTCACAATGTAGAGAGAGGGGCCTTGTACATAGCGTGAAATGGTGAGTGTGGAGATATAACATTTCGCTGTTTTTCAGATAGTCGCAACATTATGTGTCAATGTTAAGATCGAAAACTATATTTACCTCGTTAGCATGGTAGATCTTGCTAATTTATGTTTTGGAAATATCCACCAGTATCGAAAAACTGCCATTTGATCTAATTGATTCATGCTTTACCAAAAATTGTACGATTACCTATTGTTGTACTCCTTAAAGTAGGTATTTGTTATTGGCACTCTTAGGGCGTCAGAGTTGGCTTTTGCTTTGGACCCTCTCCCCGTAAACGGACACCTCCCACCTCCTGAACTTACGGAGGTAAGAAATCCCCGTCTGTCACCTTGTGTACAATTGTTAGTTTTAGCAAGCATTCAAGTCATGTCATATACATACCACTATACATTCTTCTGTTGGGTACCCTCTGAATAACATTAAATGGATAAAAAAGGACTACACACACAAAAAGGACTACACACACAGGTAGTAACGTTATAGCATTAGTGCAGTATGTCAGATACAATGTATGATTTGAGTGCAAGAGTGACTTCAGTGTGGCTACAATCAGATTGGTGGTAGTATAAAGTGCTGTATGCCATCATGCTATCCTATGTCATTTTCTTCAGAGTTGTCTGTTGTTACTTGGCAGGTTTCCTTAAGAATATATGTCTTACAACTTCACACATGCTTTTTCAGGATGACGCACAGGATTTTGATGCTCTCTGTCTGGCAAAATCATACTTTGACCTAAAGGAGTATGACCGTGCTGCATATTTTCTTCGTGGTTGCTGCAGTAAAAAAGCGTACTTCTTGTACATGTACTCTCGCTACCTGGTAGGAATAACTTAGAACTTGTAGGCAAAAATATTTCATACCAGATTTTTTTCCAGTCAGAGATTAATGTTTTTGATATATCTTTACAGTCTGGTGAGAAGAAAAAGGATGATGAGACTGTGGACAGTCTTGGTAAGGTTATCTTTGAACATTTATAGAAAGTGACTCCCTAACTTTGAAATCTCTTGTGTGAAGCATTAAAAATGTGTCCATTATGTCTGTGTTACTAAAAATGTAGTTCAAGAGAAGTCAAATGGGTCTAGATCTTACTGTGAAGATGCAGAAGCTTCCCAGTATACTTTTAGCTAGTGTTGCAGTACTCGAGACCGGTCTCGGACTCAAGACTGTTCTTGAGACCATTTTCTGCTTTCTTGGTCTTGTCTTGGGCTTGACCCTTCAAAAACTCAGTCTTGACTCGGTCTTGGACAACAGTAGAAGGAGAAGGACTCGAGTCCTCGAGACCAATAATTTTTTTTTTGTGTTCACAAATAAATTGAAATAATATTTAATAATTTAAATAATAGCATTTTGTTCTACTGTATTCTGAAAATTAGTACATTTTGAAATATTGTGAAGAAGCCTAGTAATCTACACATACCTTTGGCAAATTTGAGTTTGCTCTGCAGCCCCTATTCAAAAACAAGGTGGGCCTAAGGTGTTAATGAGAAGATAGATAGATTTATTTATACTTTAGATTAGATTTATACTTTATTGATCCCCAAGGGGGAAATTCAAAACGAGGTTAAGTAGACCTCCCTCCCTTAAAGGCCCACTAAGCAACATTTTTCAGTTAATTAATCTGTTTCATACTGTTTAGGATGCTAACATGAGTCATTACGAACGGTGTAGAATGCGCCACTGTGGCCTACAACGGTAGATTCAGCATTTGCAATGTTCAACAGCAGCGGTCCGCCTCCAATAGAATGCAGTGCAATACAATGCAATACAGCGGTCTTTAGAGGGAGCTTGTGAGAGAGAAAAAAACAGAACGTTGCTTAGCCCTGCTTTAAGAGTGAGCCATACTGTTCCTGTAAACAATTAATTGGGGTGATATTAAATCATGGTTATACAAACTGACTTCGTTTTATGGTCTTGGTCTTGACTCGGTCTCGACTCGGTCTTGCTTCCTCAAAGACTCTGTTTTGACTGAATTTGAAAATCAACGGTCTCGGTCTCAATTTGATCTCGACCCTTCAAAGACTCGATGCCGGTCTCATGCCCATGAGGTGATTGATTGGCTCTTGTAAGACTGCTGTGATTGGTTGCAGGGCCTCTGGAGAAGGGGCAGGTGCGGAACGAGGCGTTAAGGGAGTTGAGGGTAGAACTGAGCAAGAAGCACAGTGCTGGTGAGCTGGATGGATTCGCCTTATACCTGTAAGTCTACACATGGACACACCCATTTTACCTTTGCCTGCCAACAGTGTTTAAAAGCATTTCTATACAACTGTAATAATGCTAAGACAAAAGATTAGACGGAACTTTTGGCATTCCATACATACACAGACACACACACACACACAGTCACATCTTAAATGCACACATGAAAGTCAAAGTAACATTTACGTTTTGTAATTTTTGTGCCAAATTTAGTTGTCCCTAAAACTTCCTAATCTCTCCTAGCACCTTAGCACAGTTGTTGCAGGCAAATGGTCCTGTGCCTGAGTGTGTATCTGTGTATGGAGTTTAGTGTTTTAGTCCTATTGATATTTGTATGGAGTTGAGTATTTCGTCTTTTGTCTGATATGTGTATGTGCCTGCAGTTATGGGGTGGTATTGCGCAAGCTGGATCTGCTGAAGGAGGCTGTGGACATCTTTGTGGCGGCTACACACGCCTTGCCTTTACACTGGGGGGCCTGGCTGGAGCTCTGTAATCTGGTCACTAACATTGAAATGGTATGTGACCACACACACACACACACACACACATACAACACATAAACACATTCAATGGCCCAAGTTCATAAAATAAATATAAGAATTGGCACAGATTTTAATGCCGTAAGCTTATGCCTTTGCTGACATGTGGTTCATAGAACACTTAATATATCTCTTTGCATTACTCTTCGTTCTAATTTTCATATAACTCTGTATGATTTTTATGGAGGTATATTTGTTTCAAAAAGATTTGAAACAAATATGTAAAGCAATTCACAAATGCAGAATCCACATGCAAATCAAGCATATTTGTTTTCAAATGTCAAAAATATATTTACAAATCCACATCTATTTATACGAATAAGGCAATTTATTTGTAAGTTTCGTTTTTATATTTGTAAATGTATACATATATTTGTACATTCCATTTTTATATTTGTAACTGTATGCATATATTTGTGAATATCATTTCAATATTTGCAAATCTTTTTGAAACAAATATACCTCGATAGATTTTTACCCAATAGTACCCAATCTGGTAAATGTGTCAGTTGGAGACGAATGCTATTGAAATATCATGTCTGTTTCAGCTGAAGTCCCTGTCTTTACCCGACTGCTGGGTGCGTGACTTCTTCCTGGCTCACATGTACACGGAGCTGCAGATGATCACAGAGGCCCTGCAGAAGTACCAGAGCCTCATTGAGGCCGGTTTCTCCAAGAGCACCTACATCATTTCACAGATTGCTGTTGCCTACCACAACATTAGAGGTATGTCTGCCTATTTGCCAGTAAGGCGCACACACACACACACACACTGCAGAATGAGGGTAAAGAGTAAATTTAATTATTTTGGTCTGTGAAATAACGGTTTCAGATATTTTGCTATTTCATTCATTAAACCTCGTTTTGCAAAAATGATGTAATTGAAAGACATACAATGGATAAACCAAATATTGTAATAATTTCAGAAATCACACAGGTACACACATGCCTGTGTTTTATTTATGTGTTTGTTGTTGCATCAAAGCATTTTCTTGTGAAATTAACTATGTATTCTGTCAACAATTTCTTTGTGTTGAGCTTGAAGCTGTCTTTTAGTTCATGCATTTGTTCACCCTGGCAGACATTGACCAGGCTCTAGCTCTATTCAATGAGCTTCGGGGACAGGACCCGTTCCGCATCGAGAACATGGACACCTTCTCCAATCTGCTCTATGTCAGGGTGAGCCCCTCAAGCTTTTCATTGGAACCATAGTTGATGTTGTTGTACCCCTGCGAGGCAGTGGCTTCCTGTCTATACTGGATTCTGCATATTATTTTTAAACTCGCCTTGATTTAGATGTTGTAGTTTGCATTGGTTTTAAACACTGGTTTCAACTAGTTTTTAGTTCAATATTCATATAATGTTAATTTTTTTTGTTTAATGTTTAATCTTTTTTTTTAAAAACAAAAACAATGAGTACTAAACAAGCAGTGAAAGAAACAAACAAGTGAACTTAAATTGAACATCCTTGTTCTTTTCCACCTGTCCCCACTCTCTGTTATTCTGTCCTCTGCTCTCTTTTCTCTTATTCCTTTTCTCTGCTGTCGTCTTTGTCGTTTCTCCCTCTTTCACCACTTCAGAGTATGAAGCCAGAGCTCAGCTACCTGGCCCACAATCTGGTGGAGATCGACAAGTACAGGGTGGAGACCTGCTGTGTGATAGGTGAACACCAATATGCACACATGTACCATTACACCACATGCATCAAGCTATTGAGGTTCTGCGTTCCTCTGGAGTAATTTACACACAGTGACTGAATGTTAAATCTATGGCGTATAATTTAGCCCTACTAAATTCACTACCTTAACCAGAGGATAAAGTCACAGAAACACACACACACATAAATTATAGAACCACCCCCTTATTTTGACTTGACAGACTCTAAAACTTTATCAAAGCAAAGACCATGTGAATAGTGTTTACAATAAAAAAAAATTCCTTTTAGTTAAAAAATTCCTCAAAAATAAATATATAACCTTTCACTTTTCCTTCCTCCCCTGCCTGCCTGTGTGTCTCAGGTAACTACTACAGTTTGCGCTCCCAGCATGAGAAGGCAGCCTTGTATTTCCAGCGCGCCCTCAAGCTGAACCCCCGCTGCCTCGGAGCCTGGACCCTCATGGGCCACGAGTACATGGAGATGAAGAATACCTCGGCCGCCATCCAGGCCTACAGGTATGTACGCACACACACACACACACACACACACACACACTCACACAAATACATACACACACACACTCACACAAACAATACAAAAACCCCTCAACTTCCATCCAGCAATGATGCCCATCTAAAAGATAACTGGTTGGCTCACCCACACACACACACACAAACACCTCCGCTTTCATTCAGGTCTTCAGGTACACTCACACTCACACACACACACACGTTCCTTTCTCCATGTGATTTGGTCTGTTCGTGTGTTCTAGACATGCAATAGAGGTCAATAAGCGAGACTATCGAGCCTGGTATGGACTAGGTCAGACCTACGAGATCCTCAAGATGCCTTTCTACTCCCTTTACTACTATCGCAAAGCCCACCACCTCAGGTTTGTGTGTGTGTGTGTGTGTGTGTGTGTTCACCTATTAAACAGGTAATAATGGGGGATGGTGGCCAGTAATGATGTGAAGTGTTCTCTCTGGAGAAGTGTACTGTATGTCTCACTCTTGCATGGCATGTAGACTCAGTCCTCAGCCCCTCACAGGTCAAGCAGTCATCTCTGTTCTCCTGTACAGACCCAATGATTCCCGTATGCTGGTTGCCCTTGGGGAATGTTATGAGAAACTCAACCAACACATTGAGGCCAAGAAGGTGGGTGTGTCTGTGTTTGTGTGTGTGTGGGGGGGTGCAACTAGTGTTCTTTTCTTCCATTGGTGGTGTAAAAATACCATATTTCAGCCTCTAAGTTGTGTGTGTGTGTGTGTGTGTGTGTTGCAGTGTTACTGGAGGGCATACTCGGTGGGAGATGTGGAAAGGATGGCTCTACTCAAACTGGCAAAGTAACCATTCTTGCTATTATGTCATAGTGTCATAGTTTTATTATACATATAATATATTTTATTATACCTATTAAATGATTATTTGTAAATGTTATTAAATATTTTCACAGTTTATGTGTGTGTCTACATGTATATTTCTAGATTGCACGAACAGCTTCATGAATCGGACGATGCTGCCCAATACTACATCATCTATATTCAAGACATTTTCTCCTGTGGGGTAAGCTGTCTCTGCTAGTGATTGTATTAGGTGCTTTCACAAGTGGCCATACTGTTGACATACCGTTGCTGCATCAGCCATTTTTACAGTCTAATTTCAATTGAATGTGAGCTCTCAGTTTTCTTTTTTATTACTTTTAATCAATGTTGTTTAACCTAATGAAATTGGTTCACTCGGCTCTATAAAGCATAGGCACTAGCAAACAAATCTCTCCTGTGCAATTATTAGTCATATTTCCCTTCCTGTAAGTGTGATACATTTAATAATACATAAAAGCTTTCATACGTAACATTTGTTACATGTTGGTGTGTATTTAGACTTATGTGTCAGTAGCTGTCAATCATACTGCATTGTGTTTAAAAGATGTGAGAGACAGGGAATGTATGTGTGTGCATGAGCAAGGGTATGGTTAACTCTGTGTCCAAGTATAGGTTTCTGTGCCACGTGAAAACGGTGTGTTTGGAAGTGTGACTGTGTGTGTGTGTGTTTGCAGGAACAGTTGGAACATGCTGAAGTGAGCACGGCCCTGCGGTATCTGGGCCAGTACTACTTCAAGAACCGGATGTATGACGAGGCCTCCTTCTGCGCCCAGCGCTGCTGTGATTACAACGATGTGAGGACCTCACATAGGCAACCAAACAGCCCTCCAAACATGTTAACAAGCCACACAACATGTATTTGTTTGAATTTTATGCAGAATGTGGTGGATCTGGATCAATCAATGTAGCTGTTGTTCAAGGTCGCCAAGTTGCTTGATGGAACTTAGTTGCTAGTTCATTTTTCAGTCTAACATGGGACAGCTACTTACTTTTTAGTTTAAATTTGCTATGCCCCAATCAGTCAACAAGTCGGTTTGTTATATTGCATCAGATTTATAAACAAAAAATGATCTTGACCCTGAACAGGGCTGTTGACCAAATCTTTTTTTTTGTCTAGCACAAAAGTGTATGGGGTAGTAGGCATGTCCAAAACCTTTCCCTTTCTGATCTTGCATTTGGTTCCATCTTTTCAAAGCTAAACATGTAGGCACATGCTTATTTATATCAAATACTCTTTGTCTTCAATCCTGGTAGTTGCATCACTCTGTATTTGTAGGAAATGGACTTCTAGCCGAAAGTCAGTGTGGCAACTATTCTTTCCAGTCATGGCAGCAGCTAAATCTGAGCAACAGTTTTGTCATGCCAAGGCTGTTAACCCTGCATGTGTGTTGTCTGTGTCTGCAGGCTCGCGAGGAGGGCAAGGCTCTGCTGCGTCAGATAGCGGCAGTGAGAGAACAGGGAGACCCGTCTCCTCCAGACATGGCCATGCCTGGTGTCTTCACGCCACTGTCCAACAATGCCACGCCCATCAGGAGAGTGTCCCCACTGGACCTGTCCTCTGTTACGCCCTAGGACACTCAGACCAGTTGGGAGATTCTCTCCCTCTCAGACACACAAATCTGTTGGACAGTGTCATATGGATAAACACCCAGTAGACTTATTCTGTATTACTTGTAAACACACATATATAAACACACACACACACAGGACCTGTTCCGCAGTCACATGACACATCTATGCTAGAGTGAAAATGTCATTCACCGAAGGTGTGCATGCACAAACATGGGCAAGGATTTCTCTTAAATACCCCTTTACTTTCGGCAGCCACTTTATGAATAATGTTTATCATTAATAATACTTCTACAATGCAGATCTCACTATGTAAATATTCAGACTTGAGAGGGAATGACTTGCTTAATCTGTTGTGGAAATAAAACCATTTTTTCTACAGCTTTTTTTTTTTATCAAAGGAAAGGGAAAACAGTCTGAAATGCCAAAGAATGATTTTTTTTTAATGTATATGAAAAGTAAGCAGACTTTACAGATGATACAAACAGAATAGCACACACAAACAGACAGCACATGCATAAAAAGAAGTAAAACAAAACATTCCTAATTGTTAACTTTCTACTTCAAACTTGTGTTTGTAAGAAATGCAACATGGCCACACTCATGGTTTGGTTGTTTCCCATACAAATGATGTAGAATACAGCTTATTTACACAAACGATAACATTGGGTAATAGAAGAGGTTCTGTGCAAAGGAGACAGGAAGGCATAGATTCACTCCCCAATATGTGCATACTGGGTGCTCTAGTGCATAACTAATATATCTCTCTTATTGGCAGTTCAGGGGGAAGGGATCTGATTTGATTTCAACTCTTGTGGCAATACTGTTGATTTAGAATGGTCCTCAGTGCTTTAAGATGGCAGTAACAAACATACAGGCGCACTCTTTCCCTGACCCTGTTTCCACACATTCCCAGGCAGAGTACATGCGCATGGCTCACACAAACAAACCTGTAGTGAATGTTCATCACTATGGTCTGCAGTGCCGACCTAAATGATGTACAGCTTTGAAAGGAATTGCATGCATTAGGTACCTCAAACGCTTATCATGGTGAACATGGAAAACAACTTTACATTTATTGGAAATTAATTAAAAATACCGCATAATTTGTGTTTTGGTCAAAGCTAGTTCAAGTTCTAGCGGTATAAAAACCAGAACTCGTCATACAAGATATATATGTAAATATATAAACATTAACATTTCACTACTGATCCAAGCTTGTACATAAGATCTGTACATAAAACGAATAGGCATAACTCACTGATCTGCTGGATCAAACAAACGGCAACGCCCTTAACCGCACCCCTATTTGCAAATCTTCAGTGTAATGCAGCCAAGAAAGCCTGCACCTATTGGCTACTGATGTGAGGGTAAGTCACTACTTCTAAAGCTGAAGGTTAAAAAGCTTTTAGAGTGGGCTTCCAAACCTGAAGTAATTCTAATTCATGAGTAACACAAAAAGTAATTTGTATTAACAGGAAAAAAAGAATTTAATCCCGGAACAGTTTTGATAAATATACAAGAAAACACATCAGCCATAAATACTGAAATAATAAAGCAAATTCGATAATACGTCTTTAAATGACCAGGCTTGTTTACACAGAATAGGACCATACACCCCCTATTGCAACAATTGTGCCTTTATGGTTTCTTAGAAAAATAAAGCTTTATTGGATTAATACTTGACTCCGCGGCGCATGGGGGAAGGGCTGGGCGGGGGCGAGGGCTGGCGGGAACGCAGCATGCGGGCGTACGGAGCGGTGGCAGCGTCCACGAGGTCTCCTCGCTGGCGGGTGAGGGGCGTGCGTGTGGGGAAGAGGGAGCGGAAGAACGGACGCTTCTCGGGAGGTGGGATATTCTCGGTCATCATGGCAACACCAGCGGCACAGCCGCGCTTTTTACAGGACGAGCCGGGGGCGGGCGGAGGCATGCACTCTACCTTTCGCCTGAGCTCCGTCTTCACCAACTGCAGACTGGTGTGGAGTTCTACCAGCATCTGATCCTGAGGTACAGATAGGAAAGAAAGAAAGAGCGAGAGACAGAGAGTAGGGGGAGGGGAGGAAGGGGAGAGTGTGCATGGCAGGGAAGCACACGGGGTTAGAAGGAGTGGTGATAGCGAATAGTCAAAAGGATCCAGGAAACCCGAAGGACCGGAGTAATAGGGAGATGGAAAGTTAAAAAAAAAAAAAAAAAATGAAGGTGGGGCCCAGAAGACAAAGAAAAAGATGAATGAATACATTATATTACACACAGACACCACACAGTGGAAGCGTGAGGAGTGAAAAACACAGTGCGAGTATGTGTGTGTCTGTACTTGTGAGTCTAGTGCTTCACACTCCCCACTAGAAACTGTGAGAGTAAGTTTATCTACAGTAGACAGAGGAACAGAGAGACAGACAGACACAGCAGACAGGAGAGAAGGGAATGGTGAGGAAGATCTTTCACAGGGGCACCAACTCGCACAGTCACACATGCAGGAGCTGACGGAAGAAAAGCGCTAACACTAACTAGCTCAATAGGCCATGGGAAAATAAAACAAAGTGGCCAAACCTAAGTGGCCCTTGCAGTTAGCATAACCTATTGGATCTTAAGGACAGCCCTCATGAGACCTCAAACAATGAATTAAAATGCTTTGCCTTTAAGGCTGAGAGTCAAAGGCCTGCTTGGATGAATGGGAATCTTCAGACATTTTAAGGCGAAGTGCTCTGGACTTAGGTATTGACCCTTCCCACTCACGTGACCTTCGTAAAAGCGCCCGCCATTTTGCACATGTAGTGGACTGCAGTTTGAATGCAATGGACGAGAAAACGAAAATGAAAAACGAAAAAGGAGTGAAATAAAATGCAGAAAACACCTTCACTGTCCAGCGATGCAGGACATTTACAGGGTGACTTCACCTCCTCATGATCTGTACCAGTATGTCATTAACAATCCATCACCATACACAGGTTCATTGATGAGCTCATGCAAAATAAAAGTAGCCATTACCATAACACTGCCCTGACGCCGATGTCTTGACTTTAGAGTAGGCTATGCACCGTTTACCTTCTAGGATTCCTACAATCACTATTTCACATTACTTTCTCCAACCGTTGTTACAGACTACAGCGAACGGCATACATTTCAGACACAAATATGTTTCTCTTGTTTTAAATGCAGACTTGTACGCCGTGCCGGATCTGTTGTTCAGTCTACCAACGCAAAGGAACACAGCGTTAGCCAGCATTAGCTAACAGGCACTACACAACAAAGAGGTTAAAATGGTTTCTTTCATCCCATTTGGTCTGTCCGCTACAAAATGTTAAAAGTAATCTTAAGCCTTTTCTGGCTAATTTTATTCGTCTTGCCTCCAACAAAGTGAGTGATCGCTACACAAGCTTTGGTATGTCGAGGGTTTAGTATCTTCTCTCATGTGTTGATGGTTACCACATCTCAACAGTATAATGGCATAATGGAAAGTTTTCTGAAAGTAAAAACTTTTAATGTTCTATTCCTTTTGAATATCCTTTTGGTACTGTGCTCCTTATTCCTCGTTGTTAGCCATGGTAGACTACTTGTAGTTCATGTCCAAAATGGCACCTTCTTTTCTTCTGACGTCACGTGGGATGGATCAATAGTTCGTTTTTTAACACTGAGTCCCTTTCACAGGTTGTCTAAAATGCAATAAAGTGGTTGACACACCGGAATTTTGACGATTGCTCCTGTCTCGGCTATTTGGGAAATGTAGAATCGCCTCTGCCGGCTTCAAAATGGCTAGAAAAGGGCATTTGTTGTTTCTATCCTTAAAACACTGGTTTTAAAAAAGTGCTACTCACCGAGTGGTTAGTGGTGTTTGCTGATGTTCCAACCCAAGTATCGCAGTGAAATACAGTTTCTGTCATGTTTTATTTGCCATTTTGTAAGTCCCATGGGTTTTTATTAGAAGACTCTTTGCTCCTTAATATGAACAAGTGCCAAATAAAACATGATAAAAGCTTTATTTTGCTACGATACACACGTTTTTAAAACCAGTGTTTTAAGGATAGAAACAACAGGAACAATCGTTAAAATTTCAGTGTCACCCACTCAATTGCATTTTAGGCAAGCTGTGAAAGGGGCTCTAAGTGTTAAAAACCAAACTACACCTTTAAGTACTAGAAATATTAGGTTTCAGCCAGGTTTTTACACATACTGATACGGTATGTCCAACCATCTACCAATCACTGGCAAGGAAAGAGTAAAGATTCCTCCCAATTGGAAACAAAACATATTAAGCCCGCTTTCATTGCGTTGAGATAAAAGTCAGTTTTTGATTTGTCCCCCGTCTCAAGCGAACGAAAGGAAATAGCACTAGACCTCATGACCAGACTGATATGCTAGCAGATCAGTATGTGTGTGAATGTACAGTGCACCCGGCTTGATTTATCTGTGTGTTAAAGCCTGTTTAAACAAGACTTGTGTTGTAGCTAGCTATGGCCTGCTGTGTGTGCTCTGTGTGTGCTTACCTGTTTGGCGAGTTTTTCATCTGCTCCGCTCAGTGCCTGTCTGAGTTTCTCTCCGTCAGTGTTTCGGCAGCACGCCCTCTCCCCCGACTGAAGCTCCCGCACTAGCTTCTGGAGGTCGTTTCGCAGCTGACGCAGGTTCTCAACACACACGCAATGAAACCGTTCATGTCATTTTTTTGCATTCCAACAAGCAGTTCACAGCACAGCAAAAAAGATTCACAGCACTCAGCAATGAGAAACACCATTGATTCTCTCTGTATATTTTATTTGAATATATTCAAAAATAAGTTGGACTGTGTGCATGAGTTTATACTGCATTCACATTTATTCCTACTTACGCGTTTATGAACACACACACACACACACACACACACACACCTTTTGTCCCTCCTCCAGCTTACGGTCCGCTGTGGCAGCCATGGTATTCTTGGCGGCTGTTGGATTCTGGACCTGCAACCGGTGCAGTTCTGGAAGAGAGAAACAACCAGCAAGAAAAAAAGCCAGTTAATGTCTCATACAACATATGTCCCCATTAGAAAAAAAACAACTTCAATTCCTCTCTTTTCAAATCTGCAAATCTGATTACAAATCTGCTCCTAAAATTCTTTAGTCATAGTAAATTTGTGTCCTGTATAACTTTGCTGTGACCACTGACCTAGCGTCCAGAGCCTGCATTTATATTTGAGAACCACTGACCTAGCGTCCAGAGCCTGCATTTATATTTAAGAACTGCTGACCACTGCGTTTTGAGAACCACTGACCTGGCGTCTTGAGCCTACATTTATATTTGAGAACCACTGACCTAGCGTCTTGAGAACCACTGACCTAGCGCCT
>JAGFZM010000984.1:224878-239997 GCA_017657215.1 Limnothrissa miodon
CTTGAGAACCACTGACCTAGCGCCTTGAGAACCACTGACCTAGAGTTTTGAGCCTGAGCTCTGTCCTGCAGAGGTCCAGCTCCGCACGACACTGCTCCAGCTCCAGCCTACACTGCTGCAGCTCCACACGTGGCAGCGTCTGCTGCGTGTCTCTGTTTGCCGCCAGCCGCTGCGACCGCCGCACGGGCCCCTCCTCCACCGCTGCTGCCGCAGTCTCGACCACCAGCGGCGGGAAGATGGGCGCCTGTGCTGCGACGCTGCTACTGGGCCGGGTGGTTCTATTCTCCAAATCGCCACTGAGCTCACGAATCTGCTCGTCCCGCTCCTGAGGGAAGAGATGGAGAGAGGAGGAGAGCCTGAGCATGCAGCTTAACACACACACACACACACACACACACACACAGATACTGGGAATGCATTTCTACAATAGAACTGAAGAGTAATGAAAATGTCACCTGCTGCAGCGCACACACACACACACACGGCTGTACCTCGATCTCCTGGCTGTAGTATTTCTTCAGGCTGGTTTGAAGGTTGCTGAGTTTTTTCTCATAGCGCTCCTCTATCATGGCCTGCTCAGTTTCTAACGTCTCACTGGACACACAAACCACCACATGAACAAAACTAGACTCATTTATGAATTTTTCATGACTAAATGAGTAGATTTAGGACTAAATTTGATATGGTAGTTGTGTTACAAGAAACTAAAATCCCAAAACTTTCAGTTAATTTAACCAAGTCCAGTCAGGTCTTTTTTTTTATTTACAAAATTTCATGACTTTTTCAGGCCTAGAAAAATACTTTTTCCAATTTCTAAGATTTGTTTCAGGATTTCCATGACTATGGGAACCCTGGCTGACACATACACACACACACACACACACACACATGTCTCTCTACCCACCTGAAGTCGCTCTGCATGCGAGTGATGACCTCCATCATCTCAGAGCAAACCTCCTCCCTCACACTGGCCTCCAGCTCTGCCTTCTCCTGTCGCTGACGAAGCACCTCGCGCTTCAGCACCTCTATGGCCTGCAGCAGAGCCTACACACACACACACACACACACACACAAGCTTGAGTTAGTGTACAACCTGAGAGAGTACCTGTGCACACTATGATCTCCATCTCATGATGCCCAATCCAAGCACCTACACACATTTACATTTACATTTATGCATTTAGCAGACGCTTTTATCCAAAGCGACTTACAAAACGAGGATAACAATCAAGCTACATAGCAGAAACCTTAAGGAGCATAGTGCTAGGGGATAGTGCTTCAGTTCATTTTAGTGCTAGGATAGAAGATGTTCTCTGAATAGCTGGGTCTTTAAGAGCTTTTTGAAGGCCTCCAGAGATGGCCCTGTTCTGATTGTTTTTGGTAGGTCATTCCACCAGCGTGGGACGACACACACACACACACACACTCACATCAGAGTCAAGCATGGTGATGTCTCCTTCATTGTCACTGTCGTCCTCCTCCAGCAGGCTGCTTTCATCAGCTGGCGCTCCATCTTGCTGCTCACGCAGCAGTGACAAGATGTATGCCACACGTGTCTTAGAGGAGGGGCCGTGGACCAGCTACACACACACACACACACACACACACAATTATGCAAGGTGATAGAATTTTTTTTTTCAAGTTTTTTCAAGCTTTGAAATTCCAAGATATGTGTAACTATACAAACAGAAGTCAAGTGTCTAGGAAAGTGTGACAGTAAATATGTCTGTGTCTGTATGTGTGTGTGAACACACACGAGATAAGTAGTGTACACACGTTCAGTTTCAATTGTGCCCATTAACTGTGTGTATTCAGTGTGTCCTGGAAAGTGTTGTTTTGTGAATGTAAATGTGTCTCTTATGTGTGTATGTGTGTGTGTGTGTGTGTGTGTGTGTGTGTGAATCTAGCATACACACCTTCAGTTTGGATTGTACCAGGTAACCATGTGCATTCATGGTAAGGGAAATATGTGTGTGTGTGTGTCAGTACCTGTGTGGCGATGGCAGAGAATTTGAGAGCCTGCAGCGTCTCATCATAGGTGGAGGCACAGGGATTGATGTTGACCACCATGACGGAGCGTCCCAGGCCCGTGAAGAAGTTCTGCAGCACGCGCGTCAGCTTACTGTCCCTAAACGGGACTACTTGAGGGGCTCGAGACCTGAGGAAGGGGTTTGATCTACGTTAGTGTAATGTTACAGGTTGATGCTTGTGATTGATTTGGGTGTGAGGTAGGGGGGATAGAAAAGCACTGAGGACTATGTGTGTGTGTGTGTTTGTGTGTATGTGCTTACTGGCTGCGTTAGTAGGATAGGCATCTGTGCTTTGTTTTGTGCAAGTGTGTAGTACTATGATGTAGTACTATGATGCAGTATCCCAGTCCAGTCTTTGTTGTGAGTATATATGACTGCCGTATAGATTGTATTCAATCCTTAGTGTGAGTGTATGTTGGCATTTACTTGTTGTTCTGGTTGTATCGCAGGGCTGTTATGCATCGGCCCAGGGTGTGGAGGGAGGTATTGATGTTGTTGGCCTCCTTCATTCGGTCTCCATTCTTCTGGTCCTTGCAGCGCTCTGAGCCAGCCAGGTCACAAAGAGATAGACTGGGTACACACACACACACACACACACACACACAGTTAATCACTGACACATTTCTTGAGCAGAATGTGTCACCAAAATTAAATTTACAAAAAAAAAAAAAAAAAAAAACTGGAGTTGAAGTGACTGAGACACATTCCTAATATTTCCATCTCTGATAGATAAAGTACTGATAAAGCTTTTTGGACAAAACATGAATTGTATTCAAGCTCCAAAAGTCGTCCATTTGCCTAAAACTGAACATTATGATTATTAGAACCTGGATGAATGAGAGAAAACAGAAAGAAACACTTACTCGCTAATGCGTGTCCCCTGTTTGAGGTCGTAGCCTGGGTAGATATGCAGCAGGCGGATGGTGAAGATGCTGTGGCTGTGGGGAAAACACGAAAGATGTGTTAAGCATTTTAGCGCGTGCGTGTGTGCGTGTGCAGCACCACTTTTGTTATTTTCAAAAGATGTGTGCGTACCTGCGGCTGGAGTTATGGTTCAGGTGTGTGCTGGCAAAACTCTGGTTACGTCGCCCAGCCTTTAGCACCTTCCAGGCCTCATCTGCACTGTGTACCTGGATCCAGGTAAGGTCTGAGTGAATACGAAAAAGAAGAGAGAGAGAAATGACTCAGTGCTCCCAGGGATGAGTGCTCATTGTATGTACCATGTTGTGTTCTGTGTAGTGCTAGTGTGGTTTGTTTTCATGTATCCTGTAAAGAATAAATCAAACATTCATTCATCCATATGCATGTGCGTTGAGTATGTTTTAGTGCCTTGTGTGATGGTAAGTCTGTGTGGGTGTGGGCCTACCCTTAACATATGGGTTGCCATTCTTGTCGTCACTGAGGCGGAGAGTGGCTCTTTTGCGAGACTGCAGGGAGGGCGGGGTGTCCAGGAGGTCGTAGATGAACTCGTTGTAGATTTCATAAAAGGACACCCACACAGAGATCTGCACCCCTTCCTCCAGATCCTCCCCCCGACTCAGGCCCAGCCCCTCAGCTTCCAGACACACGCTGTCCGAATCTGGCAGCAGAAGCGCACACGCGCGCGCGCGCACACACACACACACACACACACACAGAGAATGTAGTACCTTAGTACCATGCAGTACCCATCTATGAAATCATAAAGGGTAAAAGAAGCTGTCGTAGCTCACAGCGTTGCCCCCTTACTCCTTGAGCCAGAGGGTTAATAGGTCATCTAAGGGGCCATCTAATGGCCTGGTCAGACAACACAGTATTTTTTTGGCTTTTGCGATTGTCGTTCACGATTTACCATGACATACGACTTTAGAACCACATAAAGCGTTCTGCGTCTTGGTCGACAAACTGGCCACATTACAACACTTCAGCGAATGTATTGCTCCCGTCGCATGTCGTCATAGCACCAGTGTCAAGTTGCCGGCCAAAGAAGTAAACTTTGACAAACAAGCTGGTGTAACACTCTAGAATCTTCGTATGTCACATTACTCGACTCATTCACGTTTAAAGTTGTGCCTGAGGTTAACGTGCCTAACCTACCTTCCAGCTGGGTGGCGATGTGGCTGGTGGCAGAGAAGCCTCCGATGCCGCTGTCGTAACTCACACTGGTGTCCTTACGCAGGCGAGATGTTGAGCAATCATCCTGGCGCACACACACACACGACGCATGAAACATAAGAGCAGCACGACTAACAGACCACGCTCATCAACACACTCACACATACCCTGAATTCATTTTATTTTTAATTGATTTATTCATGTGTAGAACCTCACCTCCTTCAGCAGAGCATCCCTGCGCAGGGCCTCCACCCTGACCTCGCTGGGCTCCAGTATGCGCACCTCCTGACACAGGACGGGTTTCAGGTCCATGGCCGGGTAGAGACGACCCGACAGCTTCAGGAACACAGACACCAAAGCCCGCGGCAACAGGCCAGCCTCTGAGCCCAAGCCTGAAAACAGGAGTGGAGGGGACACAACATCTTATTGAAGCCATGTAACGGTGTAATAACATGCAGTGGCAAATTAAAAAATAATAATAATATTTGACTGAAATTATATAGAACAAAGGAACTAGACGATTTCTGGTTGCAGGTATCTTATCTGTGATGACATATCTTATCTTTTATGTAATTTTCTCTCTCTCCCTCTCCAATATTGGATGATGGGATATGTAGTCACTGACCTTGTATGGTGTATGTTTTGCCTGAGTTGGTGACTCCATAAGTGTAAAGAAGGCGGTTCTCTCCTCGCAGGACATCCCGGACCATCTCCCTCATGGTGCCGCCATAGAACTCTTGCTGATTGGTCTCAGGCCCGCAGATCTACACAAGACTACAGTATAAATTTGTGCTGCTGACAGTCATAACAGGTAAGACATCAGGGTAGTATAGCATGCATGATTGTGTGTATGTGTATGTGTCTGTGTGTTTGTGCGCAATGTACGCAAAACTGAACTGGACGTGTGAATGTTTGTTTATATAGATGCATGTTACCTTGGTGAAGCTGAACTTGTGCATGCTCTGTGTGACACCCCTCTCAGCATTCCTCATGGTGTGAGAGTCTTTGGGGGCCTTCAGCAGCAGAGTCCCGTCCCCCTGAGTACTCACACACCCCTGGAGAAGAGACAGCCCCAGACACCAGCTCAAACACCACCAGAACACAAACAGACCAGAACCAGAACCTTCTAATGTAACTGCATATATGCTGCCTTTCAAGATACGTAAACCATTACATGTCTATATGAATATAGATAGGTAGCATCTCCCCAAGTCAATTGATCTGTGAATGTAAGTTTACTTAAAGCATATTTAAAGCATTTACACATATATAAGCTACTGATTTAGAACATCACCTCTAACCAGAAAACTACTTTTTTTTTTCTGGTCAGTAATGGTCATCCTCAATTACTTCCTAGAGCAAAATGCTTATCGCTCGACCAGAATCTAACTAAAGACCCCATACAGAGACCCAACTACACTACTAGAATCATTGACAGAGGATGCTGTGCATTCTCAGGCCTCACCTGTTCCTCTCCTCGGTCTTTCTCTGTCTGGGTGAGGGGTCTAATGCGCAGAAACACCTTTAGTTTCTCAGTGCCCTCATCTCCACTCCCCCTCCGTTCCAAAGCAGGCTTACCCTGCCCAGCACAACACATTGGTATGGTTAAGGGCTTTTCAGGACCATTTCACGGATTCAACATGAAACATTTTGAGACACGGACTGACACAAGAAAGAGGGGATCACATGCTGATGTTATTGTTCTCTTATTTCACTAATGAATCAACTGTCTATTATACACTCAATAACATGCAGCTTCTATGTAACGTCAATTAAATAGATGGGGCCATATAGGATATAACTACTAAACCCATGTACAGAAGCACAGGAGGAGGAAAGCATTACACTGTCTCAGGCAAAATATGGGGGAAAAAACTGTCAAAAAGCCAGGAATAAGAGCATAATAGTGCCTGTTTTGTCTGTGTACATATACAAACGTGTGAGAAACAAATACTAAGCAAACAGTTTGGCTAGGGCACCATAGCCTCCAGGAGAAAAGTCCAGAGGGATGCATGGTGCGACAGAGGACTTCTTTGTGAACACAAGACTGCAGGCTATTTGACACACTGTAATGTCACTGTAACGACCAATAAATGACAGCCTAGTCTGAAGAAACAGAGTAACCGGGGATTCATTAAAGACAGAATTCATTATATAAAGGGTGAACACCACCTACAGCCAAAGGCTAAGCTCATCTCCAGTAAACATTAAGTTGACACCATCTAGGGTGTTTATTCCCATTCCCAATCCCATCTTGTACAGCTTGTGAGATACACATCAGTTGTGCCTGTGATACATACCTCTCTCGCGGGGGTACATGGTTCTACAGCAGGGGAGATTAGGGATATTTCAGGCAGTGGGGGCTGAGGACGTAACAGACCTCCTAGGTCAGCTGCAGTGGACTCAAACACTGGTCCACACTCTTCCTCATCTGATAGCACTCCGCAGGGGGACAGGAGCGTTGACGCCATGTTTGCTAGGTTACCTGGAGGCGAACACATGACTCGTGTCAGTTATTTCAACTACTTGGGTGCCATGAGGCACACCTTGTAGGCTATGCAAGGTGATGTTCTAGGAAAAGAGCTGACCAGACTCAAGCTTGACTTAATAATCAGACTGTAAGTAGAAGACTGGAGAACCACACCCTTTTGCACTAAATGTCAACGTGAGATTACCTGCGAAACCTGTTAGCCAAGACCAGACAATTTTTCAAAGTATTTAAATTTAAGTTACCTACTGTTTTCGAATTACCTGTGATCATTCCCTTCACTTCTGTGATCGCTAATAACCCACCACCAAGTTCTGCTGAAGTCAGAGTTGCAGATGCAGTTGACATTCACATTACACGTTGCGAATGTCACATATTTAAGCATCATACACAATATAATATGGCACATGGAAAACATGGCCGAGTGACCAGGCAGTTTACTTAGCCAAACATTCCACCGTGTAAATTCCCTGATAACGTTAGGATGTGTCAGGCTTTCAAGCCAGACGTTACGATTATTCAAGTAAAGTCACTGCTTAAAAATCGTATGCCATTCATGTCACATTGAACTATCTTCTATTATACTATTTATCTACTTTGAGTTCAGCAAAAAAAAAAAACTCGACTGTCTGGCTGTCCATTGTATCGTTATTCAACATTCATTTTGTGGATATGCGTCCCTATCTAATTTCATAAATGATTACTTTACGTTACTTTGCCCAATTTACTTTGGATGAATTAGACTAACGTTAGATGTAATTAGTTGTCATTTAGCTAATGCTAATTAACTCAGCAAGTAAAATTAGCATAACGTTAACGCTTTCGAACTGGATGCAAAAGCTAGTAAAATCCATTGAGTGACATTGTCTCTGTGTTCATTAAATATATCGATGCCACAGCTTTCCATTATTACATCTTCACTTCCGGACACTATAACTAAAATATAACAAGCCAGTAACTTAAAAAAGAAATATTGTTCCTTACCTTTTTGCAACAATGCAGGCCAAAACGTGTTCTCGGCAAAGTCCGCTAAATAAACTCTTCGCTTCAAAGTTAACTTAGTTTAAAAAAATATCCTAGCATATGATTATTAAATACAGTTATCATACAAACAACATTTAAATGTATTTCCCCAGTCTACTGCAAACCTATGTTGTTGTACCTAACCTATGTGAAAACAAAAAGCACACTGGCACTGCGCACCTTCCTCCTCCGGGCAACTACTGTTTGAATGAACCAATTCAAACATCGCGCCGCATGTCCGCGACCAATCCCAGTGCGCGGTTATCACTCAACCCGACCAATACAAGCGCTGCAGGGCATGAGAAGTGCCTAGATGGCGCCGCAGCACCGAAGTTCAAAAAATCTTCATGAGCGGGCTAGTGTGATATTTCAACACCCACTGACATTTTTGGTAAATTAACTCACTCCACTTGAATGATGTTTCAAATCATGTCATCACCGCGACAACGGTCGGTTGTTGTGAACAAACAAACAACACATCTGGAACAAAAATCTGTGCTGGATAGAAAAGTTTTTTTTTCTCAAAATGTCCATATCCAAGTGAGATTCCCACTCACTTTCTTTAAGCTTTGTAAATAGCAATTTAACACAGACAGACAGCTAATGATACAGAAAGTTAATTACTGGAGCTGACAACTTTAGGCCCAAATAATAATTCTATTGCAAAGACACGAAATGTTATTTGAGTAGAGGGCGATACCAGGCGTAGCCTACAGCAAGGGGGAGTCACACTGTTGGGGGCTATTATCACCTAGTATTATCACATACAGAATTCTGCTCAAGCCATTGAAGACAGGTGTCATTCTCATGTTTGATTGGTTGCAGAGTAGTCCCCTAAAAGGAAAGGCCAGCATCGGGGGTGGGTAATGAGGGAAATGCCACTGGTACTTGGCTTCAGACATAGACAACAGATCAGAGAGAGAGACGGTCATCACGAGTATAGAAATGGAAGTTGGATGGTCGAGATAGACAACTTCTCACTAAGAGGGGCAGTTTATTGGTGTTATTCAGTGTATGCAACAGGGTGAAACATAAAACAACACTACAGTCTTTCATGCATCATGAGTACAGCAATGCCAGAGAGCCAGTAAAAGGTAAGATCCCACACAGTAACTGTCCCTTGTTGTTTTCTCTGAAAGTACCAATGAGATACATCACTGCTGTCCATCTCTCTTAGTCAGGCTGGTTGTCCACACTGCTCCCCAGAAGAGCAGGACATACTGGAAGGGCTGCACACTTGGGCTGGTGAGCATGACACACTGTTAACCAAACGGCATTGCTAAACTTAGACATGACAATGCACAGACACTGGCAGCACACTGGAGCCATGGCTGGATGGTGTAGGGTTGCTGTGCAATAGTTGTGTTACTACAGTACATGAACAGGAATGTACGTACAACAACAATGTCTGTTTTATTAGTGAGAAGCATGCTGCACCACAGCAAAGCCAGGCTGATGGCTTTCAAAATTTCAGACATCAATGTGTGTTTCCACTGTAAGTCCATGTGTTAACATTGATGTGTCATTAAAACACCTTCAGTGCCAGTACTTCAACTAGTGTTGTTTTTGTATAAATTTTTTTGTATAAAAATTGTAAATTTTGGGAATCAATTTACCTCTCGAACAGTGGGAATGAAAAGGATTAAAAGCATAATTATAACAAGTAGGCTTTTCATCACTGTCATTGCTTTTCTCTTTGGTGACAACAGAGCTTACTCTTGTTTCTAGGAAACTTCACTTCCCCCTCACCCAACATAATCCCTGTGAGTTTTTCTTCTTCTTGAGATGGGCAACTACAGCTCTGCTTTTAGTGCTGGTAAGGTGGGATAATCTTTACTCTGGCTAGTAGTTAAATGATCTTGATAGGCATTATTACCTTATGCGAATTTTATCTTGGATGTAATAAGTCTTGGATGTAAGTTGTACTGTTTACTGTACTGGAGGGAAAATACAATGGAAGCACAGCACAGAAGATACTTACTTTTAACAGTCCTTGCTGTGAAAGTGGAAATAAAATTCTGTTTATTATTTTTTTCTTCTAATTCTATGCATACCTGCATTTCTTACTTTTCACTTAGGATAACTCACTATTAGGTGTCTTTCATAGATTTCAGAGGCATAATCAGCTTCTGGTTTTGTAGACTCATCATAAAGGCTCTGTCACATGAAGGTCCTTTTCATAGAAGGTGCTTCTCTGGCACAGACTACATTTATATGTTTGGCATTCAAATGTTTGGCATTTGTTTTGCATACTGGAGTTCTCCAGGTGCAATATATTCATTCTGCAGTCAGTGTGTACAGCTCTCCAGGGGTAACTCAGCACATAGAAGGCTTGTCCTCTGGACATTTTTGTTGTGGACAAAGAATCATTTTGGATTTTGTTCGTTATGGGTTTGTATCTGTGATAGTGGTGAAAACTCTTAGGTTGTTTTTTACTCGATTCTTTGTAAGAACAGATATTGTTTGTGTTTGTTTTAGATATTGAAGATTTTAAAGCCATCGTATCCTCTGGAGGCCCGGCCCATTCATCAGATGGCAGGAGACAGGTGGCATTTCGCAGGTCCCAATCAGAGATTCTCCTATCAGTAAGTCAGAAGTTTAATGGCCTTCGACTGTGATTAAGCATCTTTATGTTACACTATGACTAGCAGATGAGGCCGTTATAATGGCAACAGCAGTTCAATAGGGCTGTTTGATGACCAAGACAACCAAGTAACCATCAATGTAGTTGTGTTTCTGGTTTTTCCTGTTTACTTACAGTAAATGTCTACTTCAAGCCCACCAGCTTTGCTGTGGTATTTCTAGTTTACTCAAATGTCACTTCCTTGAAATGCTGTCATGACAGCCATGCTGGTAGAGGTAGGGCTCCCACCAAAAATGGCATTTGCATTTCTTAATAGCCTGCAAAAATTGAAATGTATCACCTTAAAGGGTCCATAGAACACCTTAAAGGGTCCATAGAACACATTTTTGACCATCATAAATTCTTTGAGTTCTTTGAGCCTCAATAATGGCAAATGCAAATTTGTGCGGCTGAAAGTGACCCAGGAGCACTGCAATCTTGTTTACAGGCTCATTTAAAAGGATTAGAACAAAAATATTCGTAATTCCCGCCTTCCCAGGCAAATTCATGAAGAAACATGGGATTGGACCAGAGACGTTTCCAAACGATTTTTGGAAGCCAAAAATTTTCTGGCTTGAAATTTACATGTAGAATGAGGTGGAACACGGCGGTTGAAGTTTTGCTATGGTCCATTGGGTACCATAAGCTACCTAAATTCAACAATAACAAGGTAAATGTGGTTTGACATTCTATGGCCACTTTAAACATGTAGGCTAAGGTGTAAACTAAGGTGTAAACTAAGGTGTTTCAAATTAGCTACTAATTAAATATTTTCAGCCATGCACTCGCCTTTGAAATCTGAAACATTTGTAGGCAATCATTTACAGTAGTTGGTATGGTAATAGTTCTAGTGTGGGGCTTTTCTGGATCGCAAGTGGAATACTCAGCTCAGGTGTACTTGTGAAGGCCTAGCAAATCAGCAAAGTCAGGATATTAAGCCTATTAATGTGAATTACAATAATAGTATTACAGGTATTCAGTGGGTACTTCCAAATCTATACAGAAAATCAGATCTAATGAATCAAATATATTCTGGAGGAGTACCCTCCACTCCCATTTCCTTGTATTGGGGGGATGGATTACTAATAGATAGATAGATAGAAGATAGATAGATAGACATTTTAATTGGCAGATCTGGGGGCTTAGAAGAAGAGTAGTGCATGTGGTTGTGTCTGGACAAAAAAATGGCAGGTGCCATTGATGTGACATTAGATGGAGAGAGCGAGCAGGTGATGACATATGCACACTGCAGAGGGGAACTGGGGGAGGGGGTCATGACATGATTCTAGTGTTGTTTACAGATGACAGCATGGAGATTAGGCACTGGCCTTTCCCTCCTCAGCCTGTCCTTGGGTTATATATAACTATCTGTCTCCATCTGTCTCTAGACCCTCCAAATGAAGTCTTACAACATTGTAATGTGCAAGTAGGCCTAAGCTGACCGTATTGCTTTTTAAGAATTTTTAATAGCATTTCATTTTATGAATGGACAAGTAGCGATTTTTCAAGGCTATGTACTGTAAAGAGGAACAACTAGTGAAGTTTAAGCAAATAATACAGAAAGTGACTATTGGGCAGCCATGGCTACTGGTTGGGGTGTCGGGCTTCAAACTGAAGAGTTGTCAGCTTAATGCCTGCCCAGTGGATTGTGACTGAAGTGCCCTTGAGCAAGCCACCCACATATAACCCCTCATATAGCCCGTGTGCTGTGTTAGCAGCTGAAGCAGCCCACTGCGCTAATTTACTGTGGCTTTACCTCATTGTGTCTGCAAGTAATGTTCAATACAATATGCAAGCAATGTGCAATACTCTTCAGTTGTACATTGTGCTGCTTAGTATATTAGTATATTAGTATATATATATATATATATATATATATATATATATATATATATATATATACATTCAGTGTAGTATACTGCTTTTGCTGTTCAAGCATATGATGAGTGTACTGAGAAATTCAAAGATATGGCCCTAAATGGTCTTACGTGATTCCCACAGTCCTCCAGGTCCCCGTTCACTGATCCTTTCCATCCTGTGACATCCTGTGATGAGTCAGAGAAACCTGAGCCTGATGAAACTAATGGACCTGATATACTGAGCCTCAAGTTCCTCAACGTGGTGGATGCCCCAGTAAGTCATCTCTGCTTCGTGTCTGCCATTCACTCTTAGCTTTCACCAGCCCATCTCTACTGGGCTCCACATGCTAAGCAAACCTACACTAGTACTGGCCTACACAATGTGTTTGAAATAAGTAGCTTTGCACTGAAAATTAGTTAAAACATTTCTTAGAAAAATTGCTTGTACAGAAATAACAAAAGATGCATTTTTAGGAATTCATTAGAAGATATCCTATACTCTATCCTGCTCAAACTAAAAAGGTTTTTACATTTACATTTGTGCATTTAGCAGACACTTTTATCTAAAGCCACTTGCAAAGGAGGATAACAATCAAGCTACATAGAAGAATCCTTAAAGAGCATAGTGCTGGGGGATAGTAGTGCATCAATGGAGTCAAGTGCAGTGCATTTAAGGTTATCCAAGTACTAGGACAGAAGGTTCTCTGAATAGCTGGGTCTTCAAGAACTTTTTGAAGGCATACAGAGACCCTCTGTTCTGGCTGTGCTTGGTACTGTAGGTCATTCCACCAGTGTGGAACAACACCTGAGAAGAGTCTGGATTGCCTTGGGCGAGGTGCTGGGACTGCCAGACAACAATCATTTGATGACTGGAGATGACAGGGGGTAGCAAAAGCCTGATTTGATGCAGGCAGCCAGAGGAAGCCAGTGAAGCTCATGAGTAGTGGGGTGACATGCGCCCTCTTGGGCTGCCCAAATAGTGTTTGGCTAGTGAGAATGTTCATGTCAGGACTGAGTCAGGTGAGGCTACCAAGCAGCCTTTAATTAATTTATAGAAAATTACAACAGATTCACATTCATTAGAGCAGCTGTTGGGAGTTGTTAGCAATACTATTAGCACTGTGAAAAGTCAAAGGCAAAAGCAGATAACTGACATGGCATGTTCTGTCTCTCTTTTGCTTTGGATGCAGAAAATGAGAGATTGCCCTGATACTAGGCAGATATTAGCTGTGGAATTGTCGATGTCTAAGTTGCTGTAGATCATCATATTGCCAAAAGACATGGACATTGCTGCAAGTTGGAGAAAGTATTATATTGCACTGATCAGTACCAAACTTGTCTGTTAAGATCATGTTACCCTGAATAACAGTTTAAAAAGCAGATATTCTAAGTAAGGCTCAACCTTATTGAGTCGTGTTAAAGTATTAAGAGTTACTAACAGATGCAGTTTGGACATTTAATGAATAAAAAGCACATGTATGTATTACTATTTCCAGATGTCAAAGATCAAATGATCAAATGAGATGAACTGAGGAATCAGTCATGTCTGCTACATTAACAATGTTAAAGGTGATCTATGCGATGCTGTTCGACTTCACTTCTGCTAACGTTTCACATAAATACAAAACAAAACAGAGCAAGCTCCCCCCTCCCCCCAGTGTAATCATGTTACCTTAGTCAGTATAAGCAGTATTATTACCTCCGTCTTGTAATGTCGCTTTCATGAGAGAGCATTGGAGATAACTGTTATTTTTTTATTTTTGCATGTGAATGCTCTCACAACAAGTAATCGTAAACGTGCCACCTTTGCATCCGATGGGAAGTTCTTTTGCTGGCAAAGTTCGCTCCACCGTTCAAACGAATCCCCAATGTAAGTCTGGGTCATTGCTTCTCAATTTCTCTTCTTCTCGCCTTATATTCCTCCGAGCGTCTTTTCTTCAGACGTGCCTCAACCATTTTCCAAAAATAATTTACCGACAGTATTCAAACTCACACCCGGATTCACACTGTACAATCAACTCTGTTGCACGCGCATTAACCCCCACCTCCTCTTGCCGATTGGTTGGGCGTTGTCTGTTATTGCTTTGGTGAACATCCTCCTGCCCCCAGTGTTTGTTTTGGTATTGCAGCTTCTGTGTTGTATTTTGAGACCGGGTTTTTTCCCAATGTATTCAGTAGGCAGACAGCAAGCCGATCAAGAGGTGGTAGAAACGGTTTGAGATAAAAATGAAATTGAGCTAAAATCTTGCAAAATTGCATAGAGCACCTTTAAGACTAGCTGCAACAGTTTATAATGGAACTCACAAACTCTGCATGTTTAAGGGGTTTTCACATATAGTCCCCTTTCAGCGAACCGGAGCTAAAATTGCTCTTACAATCTACAAAGAAATAAGTTTTTTCTGAAACAAACATTGCCATAGAAGTTGATCTTTTTGATGTGATTACCGCAATTTCACAAACACCACTGTTTAGACTAACTTCTGCAGGTTCAGGTAGAACTCACAAACTCGACTGGTTTAAGGCACAGGATGCAACACAAGAACTTTTTTATTTGCTATATTCAACTCTCATTAAAGAGTTGATACTACAGGGGAGGCTTGGACTCACAACCTCGGCATTGGTCTTCTGGAACGCCACTGGAAATTTGTTGTTTCCGATGCAAAGGTGACCAGCGTATTAGATCTATTTCTTGTAATTACCTCAATTGCACAAACTCCACAGTTATGAGTAGCAGGTGTAGGTAACAGTGGAACTCAAAAACTCTATCCAAGAATAGACCTTTTTGATCTGCTACACAACCCTAATTAAAGAGTTGATGCTCAAACTCACAACCTCGGCATAGCTCTGCTAGAACTGTCTTAAAAGCATTGCGCGCTGACCGATTGCGCCACTGGAGCTGCAGTTGCTCATACGATCTTCAAAGAAATCATTTTTTTTCTGAAAAAAACATATCCTTAGTAGTTGATCTTTGCCACTGTTTAGACTAACTTCTGCAGGTTAAG
>JAGFZM010000985.1:0-34498 GCA_017657215.1 Limnothrissa miodon
ATCACTAAAGACAGCAGTTGTTAGACCACTGCTGAAAAAGAATAATCTGGATGTTTCAGTGCTTAACAACTACAGGCCAATATCAAATCTACCTTTCATTGGAAAGATAATTGAAAAAATAGTATTCAATCAATTAACTGCTTTCTTGACATCTAATTGTTGTTTTGATAAGTTCCAGTCAGGTTTAATCACAGCACTGAAACAGCGCTTGTTAAAGTTGTAAATGACATACGTCTTAATACTGATGCAGGCAAAACATCTGTCTTGGTGTTACTAGACCTCAGCGCTGCCTTTGATACTGTTGATCACAACATACTGCTACATCGACTTGAACACTGGGTTGGGTTTTCTGGTATAGTTCTCAAATGGCTAAAATCATACTTACAAAATAGAAGTTTCTTTGTTGCCATGAGCAACTGTACTTCAACACCTATGTCATTGACCTGTGGTGTCCCCCAGGGGTCAATCCTTGGACCATTGCTTTTTAACCTTTACATGCTTCCACTTGGATAGCTTATCATGAACAACTCAATCTCTTATCATAACTATGCTGATGACACCCAGATTTATTTAGCTTTGTCACCTAATGACTTTGCCCCCCTTGAATGTCTCTATCAATGCTTGGACCAAATTAACAACTGGATGTCACACAATTTCCTCCATCTTAACACAGACAAAACTGAAGTAATTATTTTTGGAAAGAAGGAGTCAATGCTCAAAATCTCCTCTGTCCTTGAAACTAAAGGGCTTAAAGCAAAAGAATCTGTTAAAAATCTTGGCATCATCATTGACAGTGATCTAAACTTCAGCAGTCACATGAAGGCTATCACCAAATCAGCCTTTTATCACTTGAGAAACATCACCAAACTGAGAGGTCTAATGTCAAAAAATTATTTAGAAAAACGTATCCATGCCTTTATTTCCAGTAGGGTTGATTACTGTAATGGTCTGTTCACAGGCATTCCTAAAAACATTAAACATCTTCAACTGATCCAAAATGCAGCTGCCAGGGTTTTAACATGTACAAAAAGAACCAGCCACGTTACCCCAATTTTAAAGTCATTGCACTGGCTTCCTGTAAGTTATAGAATTGATTTCAAAGCATTACTACTTGTGTTTAAATCACTAAATGGGATAGGACCTAGTTACTTGTCTGACATGTTTCAAAAATACATACCACCTAGGTCTCTCAGGACACAAGAAAAACATTTGCTTGTAAAACCTATGGTCAAAACAAAGTGTGGCGAAGCAGCTTTCAGCTACTATGCATCTCAGATTTGGAACCAACTTCCTGAAGATATAAAAAATGCCCCTACTGTTACCAGCTTCAAAACCAAACTTAAGACCAAACTTTTCTCTGATGCTTTCTCTTAATGACTAATTTATTTTGTGAATTTTGGGCTAAAATTATTTTAATTTTCTGTCCTTTATCAACTTATTATTCTTTTTACTCTTTCCTTTAATCTTATTTGTTGGTTTTCTTACTTTATTTAATCCACTATGTTTTTATTTTTTGTCTTTGTAAAGCACATTGAACTGCCTACTTTGTGTATGAAATGCGCTATATAAATAAACTTGCCTTGCCTTGCCTTGCCTTGCCTACAGACCTGGGCCCAATTTCCCGACACTGTTCGCACTAAGAAGACTCTCAGAAAGGTCTCATTCCATCGTATTTTCATTAATTTTGTGGTGGTCTCTTGTCTAAAATAATGTCATGAGAGTTGGTTCGACAAAAATATGCTGTGGTTGTCTTGTTTCAAGCTATTTTAGTTAGGTGAAAACAAGTGCAGGGATCTCTTATCTTAGTCTTATTCACTACATTGTTCTTAACTGTCTCTTAAGAGGCCAAATCCATGTTTCTGGTATTGATTTTTGTCATTTACACCTTTTTGAGCATGCGTGAATTTTTGTGAACAAAAAATATAGAATTTAAATTTTAATAGTGCATCAATACGGCGTGTTGGTGAAATCTTTACATTTCAGAGGGGTTGACGTTTTATGTACTTTATTTTAGAAAATAAAGTACAAAATGCACAACCATGTCGGAAATACACATGTCTAATACAAAAATGAGGTAAACCTTATGAACGATGAAAGATGGCGTCCACCTCTGGCAAAGAAAATAAAGCACAAAATAAAGTATATTTTTTTCCAATTAAGCATGTGGTTTCAAAAACATATGTTAGGGTATCTTAGTTATACGTAAATTCATTTGATTTCTGTACAGTTTTGTTAAAATATGAATATTGAAAATTTGTTATTTTTTCACAATGCACTAATCTACCGAGAGAGCTTTGTGATATAGTTAATTCATTAACGTGAACGTAAAGTAGGATGAATGTGCATGATGGATTTGAACAAGATCATGGTTTATCGAGTCCTGTGTTTACATCAGTGGTGGTAACTAACGTTAAAGCAGCACAGGTGGGAATGATAACGTTATGCATTTCGCGCCTGTTTACTGTACACGTGTCCTCTAGTTCATGATTTGCAAGCAACTTGTGGGCTAATATATGTTCCAGGGACTGTAAAGCAGACCAAAGCTTTGATTAAAGTGTTGTCCCAATATGTAGGAAACACTCTCACCTCAAACACTTCTCATTTCATCGTCAAAGGGTGCTTCACTTGTTCTAGTGTCAAGTGAGGAGAAATGGGATTGGGCTGTAGTCTACAAACACATTGGGAATCGTGTCTTAACGGTAAGAGAGAGATTAAGGTATAACTCAGTGATAAGGTTTTGAGAAACCAGGCCCTGTTTCCTGTTTGTTTTCTGTATTCGAGTTTAATTTTTCCTCAAAATCTAATGTGTGCTAAAAAAAAAGGTTTTGCTCAATATTGTTTGCTCTTATTGGTTTGTTACATGCTACGCCCCAAACACACCCATGACTAATTCACTGATTTAAGACAACCCATTTAAACTATGCAAAAGACGCAATGTCCACATTTCAAGCAGGCAAAATAGCGTTTTGCATTGGGACCGCACCCAAAGACAAATGCGTGATAAACTTCTGACAAGTTTCTGGCAAAACTTCTGGCACTAGTGATCATGAAAATGGAGCCCCAGATGCCTTTTGAGAATTTGAATTGAACACAGGGTGTGTGGCATTTTATTGATTCAAATACTGCATTTCCTATTAATGTTGTGATTATCGTTTCTTATTGTTATTATCATTTCCTATTATTATCGTTTGTTATTATTGGTTATAATGTATTATTGGATTATAATTAATGCTCATGCTCACATACTAAATTTTAGGTCTGTATTCTCTGTTTTGTTTTTTTCTTTTCCAGATTTTTACGCCCCTTGAAAATGTTGGGGAACCACATAAATGCCTTTAATAATGAGAAGACATCCAGATCTTCTCAATATACTGTAATGGATCAAACCATATTCACAAAGAAACTGTTTTGAATGTATGGGCAAGGCCATGAAATTAAGACTAGAATCCACAAAATCGCTCTTTCTGGATCTTTGTGTGTGTGTGTGTTTTGGGAAGGACACTTCCAAGTCGAAGTGAGAAGGAGCTGCTGCCAAGCCTGCTGTGAAATACAGATGGTAGGCTGCATTCTTAACTTTTTCCAGTGCGGTGACCCTTCAGTTGTCCCTATAGAACTATTGTTTTGTGATAACATAGTTTCTTTTAAAATTATAGATCTCCAGATTTTTCTTTCATCAGGTTTATCTCATATCAGGGAGTCCCTTAAGCATGAATTTAAATAGGAACCATAGAGCCCATTTCTAGCCATAATCTGATAAGATGCAACCCTCCTTGCCAGTGCAACATCTATAATAAAGATATGATCTATAAAGATATAAAAAAGATAAAGATATCAAAGATAACAAAAAGATATCAAAAACAAATCTAGTTGCCTTTAACTGTACACTATGACTACCACAACCTGGATGAATGAATGAATCTTCAAACATCTTTAAAGATGCATGAAGTCACCGTCACAAGTGTGCAGATGAACAACCCACATGAAGGCCTTATTCTGTCTGTACTTTTCAAGAACTCAACATGTATTTGTTGTAAGATGGGGTTGGTGTTGTTTATATCATTCCTACTTACTTCGTAAATATCATAAATTCATATCAAGATGTCTCTAACACATTTCTCATTTGTAGAGACCAGAATCCCATTTCCAGCCATCATATGTTGTGAGGCAGATCCTCCTTGCCAAATAAAGATAGAAGAAGTCACCACAAGTGGTGTAAACCAAGCACATAAAGCAGTTTTTCAGAACATTCTTTTTAAAATGCACAAATAATCTATCTGTTTCTGTTCCTGCACTAAATTCAATCAATTCAGTTTGCACATGATTTTTTTGTTCTAATGTTCATGTATTTACTTGTTTTTTTCTTGCTTACTTGAATGCATAGACATATTAATTAAATAAAATTAAGATCTCTTTCTTTTATAGCAGTAGTTTAACATAGGCCTGTTTATACAGTAATTAACTGTTTCAGAGAGACAGTAGAGATTGTGGACTAAGTACTGTGGACATTTTTATATTGTTATGCAAAATGCATTACTGTTATTTTGCAAACTTTTTACAGTATACATATTAAAATGAACTCATGGATTTGATTAATCTCAATTATCTAATTGTCTCAGCAGTATTCATGTCATGTAATTTAAGCCTACACAAACATGTGGTGACTGCAAAGAAATGGAAATGTACTTTCTATCTACCGTTGGCCCCCATAGGCTTGTTATATGTGTCATCTTGTATTGTGTCTTGTATCTTTTGGGTATATTTGGTGGCAGTTGTAAGTGATCACCATTAGCTAAATAAAAAACAATTTAATTCTTAAAATAAATGCAAAATCAACAGCATATTGCATTAGCCAAATTCATTTGTCAATTTGTAATTAGGTTGGAATCACTGATAATTATCAAACTGAAATAATCATAATTATAACCTTGTTCATAAACCACTGAAAAGTAGGCCCACAGTTCAAAGGACAAAGCAAATAACTGCTGCTAAGGGGCCCAATTGCTCAAATCTGCAGTCAGATAAATAGATGAAGAAATAAGTGAACCAAATAAATCTTAATTTCTCAGCAAAACTAAAGAATGGACTAAACAGTATGTGTTACATAGCAAATAGATATGATCCATTCAAGCACGTATTTATTATACTGAAAAGTCAACTTACGTGTTGTTCCTCTGTTGCGTGTTGGTGTGGGCGTGATGGCCAGTAACTTAGTGCTGTGATCATGGGTCCATATTTGCGTCGAATCATGTAGCACTGTTGGGTTGGAGGTCTTTAAACTGGAGGTTGAGATGCCCCCACTAGAGGTGGTACTGGCTGCATTGGTGGTAGTCAGTATAGGGGTGTGAGGCCCAAGACGCAATGTAGTGCTACCTTGTGTAGCCTGTTTGCCTGGCATAGTAGCTCTGCTGGTTGTGGAGCTCACTGGATGAATGCCAGGCCTTGTTCTGCTCCGGACCACAGAAGACGTGGTACTAAGCAACATGGTTGAGCTGAGGAAATGTGTGACAGTAGTTGTTGTAGTTGTATCAAAGCTCTTTGGGATAGTACTAGGCTTTGATAGGAAAATAGGATCCTGCCCAATGCCCTTGGCATTAACCAGATCTGTGGGGACATAATCTCGCACTGAACCCACCACAATCCACTTGAGAAGCATCAAGCTCAGTCCTAGGCCAATGAAGCCAATGAAAAGGGGTACAACACAGAGCCATGTCTGCTGGCGAGGCCACAAGGTACAGGGACCACAGCGCAGATGTCTTTGTCCCCGGGCAGGAGCCTGCTGGTTGCTCCCTGATCTCCTGTTCTCATCTGGTTCCTCCAGAATCATGGCACCAGAGGCGACACCCACTCCTGAACACTCACTCATCTTCCCAGTGGCGCAGCATTAGTTCATTTCATTTGACAGTTGAAATTAAGGATGTCAACATTTAATAAAAAATCTAAGATGATACAGTGCTATCGAACAGATGGAATAGCAACAGACCAACCAGCAACAGACATTTACTCACAGCATTTATAGATATGCACCACACGCCATACACACACGCACACAGACATTTGGCAGTGTCGCAATGGTGGATTAATCCATTTGTCCAATATCCAGTCGCAAATGTAAGATTTCCAGCTGGAAATATAAGATCTCAATACAAAAGGCAGATGAGGGAACTTTTAATAATTGTAGAAAATATCCTCTTGTGGATTCTGTTGTCACTCCTTGACCCTGCTACACCCAAGAAGACTATACATCCTCATATATTTCTGATGGTTGTGTTTTCTTCAATTGGATTATCCCCACATAAAAATAAAATCATGAAATTATTTCCGTTTTTTTCATAGCCCATTTTAAAACCTCTTGTTAGGATTAAATTGATTTGCAGTTCATTTTCTGTGTAGCGCTGAGTCAGCTCACCAGGTCTTGGAAATTCTTCCTTTTGGCTGGAGAATACAACACCCCATTTGATAACCATCCTGGACTATACCATGTAGCAGTGTCATTGATTCACATCAAATTCCCTCTTTTATATAATGCCAACCGTGCAGAAAAAAAGATGTATACCAGTTGTCTTCAGATCGACGTCCAATCTGAAAATAAATAAATAAAATACACATAAGAAATAAAGAGAAGAGGAATAGAGTGACACTGTGTCACCAAACCCAAATATCCAAAGTAATCCTGCCACATCTGTCCACTAAGAGCTGCGGTCCCTTGATGCAGTTAGGTCAGTGAAGCAGAGCATTTCCAGTGCCTGTTAATGCAGTCTTTGGAGGGTAGGTTATGTGCATCCGCTTGCGACATTCCGCCACAGAGGGAGAAAAAGAGAAAGAAAAAAGGGAGGGGTAGGACAAGGACCAGCCCAACTGATCTAGAGGGGGAGATGAAAATAGAACAGGGCATGGTTGACGGTTCTTTTCTTTCGGACAAAAATCTGCAGTCCAGTTCATGATTTTAGATTTCATTTGGCTCCCCTCACTCACAGCAATCTTTTGTCAATGATTAAGTTGTCTTCGAATTTTGCCGCAATGGCAGCCCCCAAACCCTAATAGATTTTATCTAATGTTCCAGCCTTCCTGTAGCTATGCTGGTCCTCTGAACAAGACAGCTGCTTCCCTCTGCAGCCTGTGCTTGGAGGATGGAGAGAAAATGGGCGCCACAAAGCAGCAATGGATCAGGCTGTGTGTGTGTGAGAGTGAGGAAGGGGCTGGGGGATGGGGACTCTGCACCTGCTCTTTCCACCAGCTCAGAAAATATTCTCCGCCTCCATTATGGGAGGGGCTGAGAGTGTGTATGTGAGAGAAGTGTGCTCAGAATAATAGAATAAGAGGAGAGGAGGACACATCAGTTAAAAATCTCTTTAACAACAAAGAGTATGTGTATTTGTGTAGAACAGATGGAAACAAATCCATGCCCACAGTATACCTTTATTATTTAATTAGCTTCATAATGCTGCAGTTGTATTGCTGTCTCACTCAAGTTATCAGCACTGGAAGGGAAGTAGGCCTCTTTGCATGAAAGTGAGTTCATTAATAGCATAATGTTCATTTTTGCTGCTTCACATTAGTTAACTGTACCAATGTAATGTCCTTCACAACATTCTACAGCAGAACTATAAAAATAAATAAAAATAATAAATGGTTAAATAACCAACATGTATTAAACATCAACAATAACAATTTAATTGCGTTTTTACAATTACAATTATTTTAAGCCACTTTTACAATAGCAGCCTATTGTAGAATGGTACAGATGAAGGTATTCCTTAAGAACTTTTATTGAACATTTCAAGCAGTCATGGTAAGACATCCCGTTCCTGCCATTGCCACCAGAGCTATGTAATACGACGTAGCCTACCTACATACGCTAACACAACATACGACATACATTACATCATTCTACATCCCCTTTTCTTAGAACTTAAGTAACAGAAAACATTACCTAAAGAATATCAATCAAAACATTTCTTTACACCACAACACAACCCTGATGCTCACTTGGGAGCAGATTTTTTTTTTTTTAAATCAACATAAACACTTCTTTGCAAAGAGTTCTTCAGCAGTTGTTGTAGGCCTACTTGGGGTTAGGCTTTAGAATCCAGGGTTTCCCATATGTACATTTTACTGCGGCGGGCCGCCGCACCTTCAGAATTTGCCTATGTATTCGACTCTACTCATTTTTTGCCTTCGACTCTGTCAACACATTTCTCCGCTCATCCCCAAGTCTTTGCGTCCGGAGCGCAGTTCCACTTGCGTTTTCCCCAGCCCACTCTCAGGTCTGGCTGTGGGTTCTGATTGGACAACGCTCTTCCTAGCTTTGTGTTGTTGGTCATCAGCTGATGAGCACGCAAAGGTAATCAACATTTATTGACAAGTAGCCTACCGCTAGACAGCAGCCGTTATGTTACTTTGTCCAGTGTTACTTAAAATTACGTTACGTTACATTATTAAGACGTCTATTAGGCCTCCCAGTCTTGTGTGCTATGTTAGTCAGTTCATAGATGTAGGGATTCACCTGTAAGCAGCCCCTAGAGAGATTTATAGTTTGCCAGTTTCCCGATTTCGTTCGTGAGAAACGTAAGCGCAGTTTTTCTATTTCAGTAAAGCAAGACTGTTAGTCTGAGTTGTGTTTCCCTTAATTTCGAGCAGGTAGGGGGCTATTCATTTGTGTAAATGAATGGTAATTTCAGCAATTAGCCTACACTAACTGTCAGCGTTGGGAAAGTTCACTTTCCACATGAACTAGCAGCTAGTTCACAAATTTAAAAAGGAACGTGTTCACAGTATTCATCATGCAATAACACAGTTTGTTCAGTTCACGTCCACCAAAAGAACGCGTCATTCAATGAATTCTGCCTTCAGACACAACACTGCTCTATGGGGTTGGCAAGTGTGACGTCACGGATCCAGATCCCAGATGCAACAGTAAACGGCAATGGCAAAAGCCAATTTTTACGGCTGGATTGTAAAACGCCTGCTAAGGTTATGAAGACAAGGAACACATCGTTGAAAAGAGGAGACTGCGAGGATTCATCTGCATTTTAAAGTAAGTCGATCAGACTTTTATATCTCATTCAGTGAACTCCATGTAAGTGCGAACAACAAGAAGGGCCCAGTGCTGTTTGTGCTAACGTCAGCCACTGGCGCGAACACAAACAAATATTCTAAACTCTCAGTAACGTTAACGTTAGGTAGTCTAGTGTATCAACATGTCTACAGCTAAGGAGCCAGTCACATTTTTCACGGTGACTTCTTACTTCGCCAGTCATCCAAAGCCCGTTAAAAAGGGACTGAACTCGTACAACTCAAACAGAGTTGTCAGTGTCAATGTTATGACAGGTGGCAGCTTGAAAGGGAAAGTGCAGGCTTCCATGAAGAAAGTAGAATATGAGGTGGAGGTGAGGAGAAACGTTAACGTTAGCTAAATATGTGGGTGTCGACAAGTAAACTCATTTAACTGTTCGATGTTGACGTTTAATAGTGTTATAATGGTATAATAGTTAAGAGTAGATTTTTATTATGATAGGTACATGTTGAGGATCAGGAGGTGAGGGACAGCAGGTGTTCGTGTGCCACCACATCGCAGCCCTCCTCATTTGGGCTGAGAAAAACATCACCCGTACTGATGTGGAGTGTGTGTGGAGGAGGCCCACAGTAGAGGTCTGCGCGGGACAGAATTATCAGTCCCGCTCCCGCCCGCACCCGCATTGTGCTATCCCACACAGCAAGGGATTCCGATGCGGATCCGCGTTCGAATCACCAGATCCGTGTAGCCGTCACATTCGTTTTAGCTCCTACTGGCGGATCAGCTCCGCCCCCGTGCGCAGCCGCAAGTTCTACAGTCAAAATGCGGCTCCGGTATACATCCGTATCGGATACGCGGATGCGGACGCGCCATCATCGCAACGGACGAACTGAATGGACACACCGAGCTTGCGAAGTAAGTGTTAGTTTTTACATTTATTAACATGTTGTTACTTGTACTTAAAAAGTAGACAGTCCCTGTATAACTTTTATTATATGGATATTGTCAGACTTGCTTGACTTGGAATAATATTATAAGAAACTGTTATTTAAAGCGCGGCACAGATTGCCGTGAATGTGTAGGGTAGGATAATATCCATAATAATAATAATAATCGTCATAATAACAACAATAACTACAACGGCGATGACGACAACAACAACAATAACAAAAACAACGACAAAAACAACACATCTGCCCCCTTTGTCTGTTACATTTTCCGTGTATTGTAAATTGTCATTAACCAGCAGTCAGTCAAGCATGTTCCCGCTGCCTAAACCGCAGAACTGTTAGCAACCGTTTGGTGCGGTTACCACAATCGTATGGCTAGATAGCGGAATACAGATGACCGATATATAATAGCTACAAGATAGTTGCTACACAAATAATTGACAGCTAGTGTCATAATACCGTTATACATAGGTGCTATGCAAGAAGTGGTGCAGTCTATCTTGTGGCCGCCTGTGTTTAGCAAGGATGCTAGTTAGCCATCAGTTAGCTAAATCAGCCAACCACTTTGAGCGGTGAAATGCTATTGAATACGTCCAAGTTGCTACTTTTGCAAGCAACACAATTTGTGTCAGCATATTGGTAGCAGCTACGTGGTTGCAACCCATTAACCCTGTTACCTATGAGCTCTTTCTGAAGTCCGTTCGGGATGTATGTTAAAGTTATGGCACATATATGGTCATCTCGATAAATTGAGCATTTTAACTCGATTACGATTAAGGAATGATTATTTAATTAATTTTATTATTTTGCCCTCATAGTTCACTGACAAGTTTTGTACAGTAGATATGCTGAAATATTACAAGGGGGAGATCTCATTCTCAATTGTCTCAGTTTTTAAGCTCTCCATGCTCAACGTGTCAGTGGAATAACGTGTAACATTTTGTCTGTCATGAATCACCTGTCTCTGCCAAACAACACTAGCACACTAAGGCACTCTAACTATTACAGTTGTTCAAACTCACCACAAAATAGATGTATCCCATCTGCGATAATCCAATGTTGTTGTTTACAGTCCAAAAGTAGACTAGCATGCCTCCCTACTCACAGCCAGCGGCGGCACCAGAATAATTTTGTTGATGTAGCTAAACTGTTGCTGTGATACACACAGGTGTTGCTAACAGCCCCCCCCCCCCCCAAAAAAACGGGGCCTAATTGACATAGAAATTAAAGATTCTAGCTATGGGTAACTTCATCCACCTTCAGAGACGTTTTAACAGGAGAAGGGTTAGGGAGGAAAAAGACTGCCTGTATTCAGTGCACCCAGCACAAACTGCAGCGGCAGTGGAGCCAGATAACGTCACACAAGCTTTAAAAGATCTCCGGTTTACAACATGCTATGGGTAGCGATACCATTTGCGCTGCAAATGTGATAGAATAAAACACTGTTCTTGTTGTAGCGAGATATTTTCAAAAGAAAGTTTTTACCTGTCTATTGTTGTTTTGACTCAGTGCATTAAGTTAAACTATAAGCGAGCCTTTTCAGTTAGAGCCTGAACGTATATCTCGGTAGCCATCCAAAATTGTTTTTTTTTTTTAATTTTAGGTGTAGTAGACTTTACAGCTCAGCTCACTCGGTCAACTAGAAGCTAGTAGCCAGCGACACACAGGTTTTGCTATCTCGCGAGGCAGCGCTAGAACATAAATAAAATTATTCAAAATCATTACTATTTTCATAAGAACTATAATATTTGATAGTAACGTTGTATCGCATTAAAACAAACTTTGAGCAAACTTGATGTTGCTATTCAAAATCTCAGTAAAGCTAGAGCTAGATTGCTTACACTCTTACGCCGTCCATGCTCACGACCTCCTCAACGTTGGTCTATGACGTGACTACTCATATCGGCACGCAGCCTATCAAGACAGAGGAGTTTTTTTTGGTCAATCTGGACAGTATTTATAGTGAGGGTGTAGGACTACTCATTTGGTTCATGGTGTGTGTTTGTATTCGACAATCAAATGTGTCTCCGTAAACATCTCGGTGGCTATAATGCCACATCTTTCACATGGACAGTTCTAATAAACATGCTGTAATTAAACAAATATTCAATTTAGGGCAAGGATAGAGTAAATGTTCATTTAATCCCAATATCCAAAAAACACATCTCACAATGCACTCTGGGTAGACGTTGGCTAGAATCCTCATAAAGTGTTCCAGCCAATCAAAACCTTATGACTCAATGACTGCCATACCCGTCTTCATGATGATGATACCACTATTGTATTTCTGTTGAACTTGTAGTTGATAATCTGTAATAGGCTTTTTTAATGCTCTTATAGTATTAATGGTATTAAATGCAAAAAAAAAAAACAATTAAATGGTGCTTTCCAGATTAAAAAACACTGACCCCAAATAAATTAATTAGGCCAATATAAATATCTTGCCATTCGGTTGGATGAGAACCCCAAGCTTTCCCTCCACATAGATAATCTTGCAAATCAGTGAGGTTGAGGTTGGGTTATTTTATAGAACCAAATCATCCTTCCCAATGTCCTACAGGAAGGAATAGTTGAAACAGCTTTATGCCTGTACTACATTATGGGGATATTTTGAACAAAATTCACAAAATCCTTGATTCAATTTACCATTCCACAATCATGTTTGCAACTGCAATCATGTTTGCAAATGCTGTCAGAGTCAAAGTCAGAGTCAGTTTTATTTGTCAATTTCTTCACATGTACTTGACATACAAAGGAATCAAAATTACGTTTCACACTTGTCCCATGCGTAGACGTTGACAACAATATTAGGCCAATATAAATAACTCTGAGGATCCAGAGCCAAACTGGCTCCAATATGATATTCGTATAATCCGAAGCTGTGGTAAAATCCATGTTCTAAAAAGATTTAATTTAATTTCTGAAACATTTTATACTGCTGCTATTGACATTCATAATAATGAATTACAGCTCACAATGATGTTTAAAGCTCTTACACTCAATTACACCCAAGTGTTCTACTATACATCTCTGTAGGAAAATACATTTTGTTACTATGAGCTTTTCCTATAAAAGCGCAACTATTTACGCTGACATTTCAAAGGGATGCCCACACTGTTGTAAATTACTGTATATCAGTCGTCTGTGCAGCTGTACAACTTCTTTCAATATTCCCTTCTAGCCCAGTACAAGGATGCTGAGGCAATGCTCAGGCAATATGAGGATGGATGTAATACGTCTGAGCTGCAGACAGATGCAGAGGAGCATCTTCTATGCAAGAGACCTAGGAGGCCAGTCTAAGTGAGATTTGCCTTGTTCAAAAGTTCAATATTTCCTGCACAGCTTCTATGTGCTGGTAACAGCAGAAATAATATTGTAAAGAGACAAGGTGTACTAATTTTAATTATATGCTTACTTAACAGCCATCGTTTTGGAGATGACACCTCCAGTGACGAGGACATGGGGGACCATAATGGTGATGAAAACTCTCTAGATAAAGACTGATGTCTGACATGATATTGAACAATTATGCAAAGTGACAAACTTTTTTATCCTAAGCAACTTACAGTACACAATCAGCAACATAAAATATGTATGGAACAATATAGAGGTAACATTACAAGGTTAGTGCAGATGAATATGGTTAGTTTTGTTATGAAGGGGTATATTTTATCTAAGCGCTCTCATAAAAGCTCAGGCTACCCCCCGACAACTCCGGTCCTCCAATGACTGTCGACGGGCAGTCCAGGCACCTCGCCCAAGGCAATCCAGACTCTTCTCATGTGTCGTCCCACGCTGGTGGAATGACCTACCAAAAACAATCAGAACAGGGCCATCTCTGGAGGCCTTCAAAAAGCTCTTAAAGACCCAGCTATTCAGAGAACATCTTCTATCCTAGCACTAAAATGAACTGAAGCACTATCCCCTAGCACTATGCTCCTTAAGGTTTCTGCTATGTAGCTTGATTGTTATCCTCGTTTTGTAAGTCGCTTTGGATAAAAGCGTCTGCTAAATGCATAAATGTAAATGTAAATGTAAATAAATCCTGATCAATTTATGCAAAATCAACAGAGGGCACCTGCAATGTGCCAGATTTCGTGCAAATACATTTCTAAATATTAACATGTCAGCTTTCTCTCCCTTGCCATGGTACAGGCATGTCCCAGCTCCACAGTTCCCCTCTTCTCCAGGGAACTACTTCCTCTAAGCAGAGGATGACTCAAGGTAGGGACTGTCTGAATTATTGAATATAGAAGCACATTTGTTTTATCAGCCATAGTTAACACAATGCCACCATTTGAACGGAACTGTATTCTCTTCATTTACACTGCCTATGTCACCAATGCTCAGGAACAGCAGCACCACCCGTCCTCCCACCACCCCCTGAACCGCAAAGGTCCACCGGAGCATGGTATGGGCCCCCTGATGCCCCCTACTCTGGTGAGCAATACCTTACACATTAAAAGGTTACTAGGTCACTCAGAGATTGCAAACTCAGGCCTATGAGCCAAAGCTGGCCCATGGTGTGTTTTTTTGGCCTGCAAGATTGTTTCAAATTTGTGTTTCAGTTGGCCCACATACACAATGAATATATAACAATAATAGTTAAATAATAATAAGACTTAAGACTTAAACATGATACTGTATATACATTGAAATTACATTGATATTCCATTCAGTGTTTCTGTCGATCACACCTAGGAATGTTACATGTTTTTCAACAGCCTTTGAGGTCCAGAGACTTACATTACTGCAGAAAATTGTTCACCAGAATGAACAAATTCTGGCAAAACTTGACTTTCTGGCAAGCCGTCAAAATTGCCCCATGGCAGAGGTGGCAGAACCTGCTGTTGCCCCTAATTTCCAGTTTCCCCTGGAGGACCTACAGGCAGTAGATGGCTTTGAAGAGTTTTTGAAAGACCAGGCCAATGCCTCCACTCGGCAGCAAATTGTGAGTTTGTTTTTTTAATTTGCATTGCATGCCTTCCTAGATTGTCCATAAAAACATTAATTTATTTGAATTCTTAGAAATGTTAATCATAAGTGTCTACTCTATGCCTTTTAGATATCTTCTTTGTCCATAATTGGAGGTCAGGACCTAAAGAGGATAACATGGAACATCCTTGCCCGAATGTTCTCTGATGCTGTGGCCTGCCAGATTAATTGGAAAGGGCTAAATTCCAAGCGGGCTTTCAGCAGGATGGCCATCAGGCCACTTCTTTTCGGTAAGTAGAACAAATTGCAATAGTAATCATTCCAAGTTTTTGTAATCCCTTGGTATACAAGATAAATAGCGCTCATTCTGTATGAAGAGAATATTTGCGGTGTTCTTTCAACGCATGCATTTGTAACCCCCGTCTGTGTCTGCGTTGTGATTTTCAATGACGACGACACATGAGACCATGCAGTGACTTTATTTGCCTGGCAAAAACAAAAGATACTCTGAGACACCGCAGGGCAGCGTGGTTTGGAGTGCATGCGCTGGCTTAGGCCTAATCTCCAAAATTGTTTTATATCAATGAACAAAATAAAATACAAAATGAACACAAGAAGAAAGTCATGACGTACCTGGCAAAAATATTAGCTACCCTCACCTGTTATATTGAAAACTTCGACAAAAACTCTCAAAACTACAAAAAAAAAAAAAATAAATAAAGTACACTGACAGCTTCCGCACAAAGTGCGATACAATCGCTATCAATCAGTGTTGACTTAGAACACTCACTGATGCATAACTAATTAATTACGTCCAGGCGCTGTTTATATAGAATTTACCATAGCTTAATCTCCAAATTTGTTAGAGATGCCAGCAATTCTATCTGACACCACTAGAGGGCAGCATTCAACCATAATTCCACTAATAGAAGCGAAAACAATAGTGCAAGTGGAAAGAACAAAACTTCCACTGTGGCTGATAGCTGTAGCCTAATATTGAAAACAGCATGCTGCGTTCATGTGACGTCGAAAACCAATCAAATCGCGCCTTTCACTTCCGAGTGCAAGAGACAAGAGACATGATATGAGGAAAGAATGCCGATGGAAGGGGATCCTGATACGCCAGTGTTTGCAATTATTAGAATATTTGATCAGAAGAGAAAAACATTTGACAAGTGCATTGGAATTAGAGGATGAGAACTTTGCGCAGTTGTAGGCTACTCACGGTGCCGTTTGAATGTGGGCTACAGCTGCCTACACGTAGTCTACATTATAATCTACCTCAATTCCACAGCCAGCTTGCTTGGTGCTTAGATTCACAAACTCTTAAATAAATGACAAACCGTGCCTTTACATAACATAGAAGGACATAATTATGAATTTTCGTACATTGCCTAAAACCTGCATGACAAAAAGTGTGCTGTGATGTGTGAAAGTTAGGTTTATAAATTAGGCCACATTTAGTTTTTCCTAAACACATGAGTAAATGTCTTTAATGAACATTAACTGTGAATGTGCTAATTTACCTTCAGAACATTTTTTTTCGCTAGTTCACTCCATATTTTTCCTGAAAAAATCCAAGAACCAACAAATTTTATTGGTGTGGCCTAAGGGTGCAATTGCTTGTCTACCTGGCCGAGTGATCTAAAGCGCTGCACATAATTTCATTAATATAATTTCTTTAATATTATCGCTTGAAGATTTTCTTGACGTATACCTTTAGGATGGATCTGTTATATTGTTGGTTCGAATCCCACCTTGCCAGCCTAAAATATTTTTGTTTGCTTGCGTTTTTCAGTTTCAGTGCAGCATCATGTAGGCCCATGTGCGGTTGAAATTACGAAATGTTCCGTCACAAACATAAATTCTGTCTCATTACAGGTGCCGTGAGGAAAAACCCCATAGCCAAATCGGCCATGGATGAGGACATTGGAAAGCACGCCATCCGATGGTTCAATTTGGCTGGGGATCGGGCCACCAGAAAGTCAAAGGAGAACAATAGGCATACTAATTAAATAAATTTGTTTTTTTTTGTAACAGTTATCCTTTGCCGGGTTATTTTTCTGTTTTAAACTGTGGTTTGAGACGGCTTTGCCGCAGTGTTGGAATGTTGTTGTAGACTGTTGGCAACGACCAGCATTATCGTTTAAATAATGTTGAAGCATATTAGGCAATGTTTATTAACATTAATAATGTTAATGAAAAAATGGCTAAACTTTTCCAAAAATGGCTTTAGGCCCATCTCCAAAACGGCTGTGTCTAACACTATTAAAATCTGGGATGGGTCTGATGTTTAGAGACTCGTGGTAAATGTTGTTTTGAAGCAAAGGGATGTGTTAACTGGACATGATTTTCTGAGCCAAGGCTATTTTAAAAGGGTCTTGTGCAGCATTGTTCAAGTTCAAGGCAGTGTCTGCAGAATTAGAATTTAACCTAGGCCTAAATGCTGTTTGAAGCAAATTGCTTTTGGGTTAGTTTATTGCAAATTGCTTCTGATTGGTACGGATCCTGGACGGTCCCGGACCGGAACATTTATGAGTCCGGAATGGCTCCGTGGCAGACACACTATAGTGGATCCGTGGCGGACTCAATACGCGGACACGGAATGAGTCCGTATCGGATGTAGCGGGTCCGGAACGGACCCGTTACGGAAGTAAGCAATTTCGTGCGGATCCGTTACGGATGCCATCCGGGCCCGCAATGGGTCCGTGAGAAGCCTCCGTGGCGGATGATACGCGGCGTGCAAGTGGACGCCGATACGGATCCGTTCGGCGGATCCGTCCCGGAGGCCGAGCTTCGGAAGACGAACTCCGGGGCGGATCCGCCGCGGAGTACTTTTGCTGTGTGGGATCCCGCTCCCGCCCGCACCCGCAAAGAATTGTAATTTTCACTCCCGCTCCCGCCCGCACCAGCAATATTTTGTCCCGCTCCCGCCCGCAAAAATCCTGCAAGAGGGACGTTGGCTTAATTTCTATCTCACTGAAAGGCCTCTTAATTGGCTGAACTTTTTGAAGTTTATCGCAGAGCTCTGCACTCCCGCGGGTTTACCACTAAGACCGTCCATCACGTTGATTCATCATTGAATTTCGGTCGTCTGATGGATACCTACCTTTCCAACCAACAACCAATGTCGATTCGACGCCTGTTTGCTATCTGGGTAGGCTACATCAGCAAGTTTTAATGATTTTAGTAACAGTAAATAAAATATTCAGCACAAATTATGTATGCTAGGCACTACATTAATCATTTGTATATTTTATTTTACACTCATATTGTGTTTGCGGGACTGCAGTTTATCATCCTACCGCCCGCTCCCGCATAGTGCAGTCCCGCTCCTGCCCGCGCCCGCGATGAGCTTTCAAATTTATTCCCGCATTGCACTGTTTTGCGTTGGGTCCCGCGGGTCTCGCGGTACACCCGCGGGAGTGCAGGCCTCTAGCCCACAGCACCCAGAACGGAGGAAGTTGTGGCTAAAAGGCTATCTGTGATGGCACCGTCCACATCACAATGTTAGTAGCCTACTTGGAATAATTACTCACAACTTCCAAATATTTACCAGCAGTTATCCATGCTCTTTCTGCTTTGTTGTTGGACCTACATGGACCTAATTTCCTTTACATATTAAATAATATTTTATGCATTTATTTCAGCTGGAATTAAGAGGCCAGTGACCCAAGAGGACAAAGACTGGACAAGGCAATCTTTGGCACAATTTGGTCGTTTCACAGGTCTGGGCTTTATTTTAGCCCCAGAAATACCGCAGGTATGATTTCTGTCTTTTATATTTTGATGTATAATTAAACATCACAAGGTCTATACATTCTCGACTGAGAGTAATGTGTGTAACAGCCAGAGTATAAACATTCCTTGCATTAAATTTCTGTCCGATATGTGTTTTGCCTGTGCTGTGTAGCCAACACATATTTGTATGCCACATTGTTTTATGCATGAGTCTGTTTTTTTCCCCTTGATATTTGTTGGGGCAGGCATTTGACCCATCCCTCCCAGTCAAAATGTTTGATGGGATACTGGCCAGTCAAGAGTACAGCGATGCTCAAGACAAAGCGGTCTTCATTATTACTTCTCTTGCTGTCAGCCAGCAATAGAAAGAAGCCATCGAGAGGGCCACAGTTGGGCAGAGGAGTAATGCCTTATGGTAAGTTACAATCAGAATTATACAATCGCCAATGTTGAAGGATGTTCATTCAGTTGTTTAATTTTGTAGAAAAAGCTGCTTAGACATGAGCCTCAGGTCATTTCAAATGGCAACTTTCGACTTAATATTAACGAAATAATTTGGGGACCCCCCTCCCCATGCTCTAATGCTATAAAAAGTAACTAATGCTTGCACAATTATTAACACAATTATTCTGCTTAATTTTTTTAGTGTTTCGTAAGGTCAGAGAGTTGCAATTTGGACTGAGCTTTGGGTCATGTTTTTTTTAATCATGTATGGTAACTAAAATGGGTTTCTCTGTAACAGGACAGCATATCGCAAGAAGAGGCTCACAGCCAGCAACTTTGGGTTGGTTGTGGCCGCAGTGAGAAGGAAGTCTTTCCCACCTTCTCTATTCAAAACGCTGCTGGGCGAATACAACCCCAAACAAGGAGCTCGTGTGAGTAGTGGACACTGATTTTAAGTGAAATGGACTGATATACAAGTGTACTATACTGTGTAATGTGTGCTATTTACAGTCCATTTGGCAAAATAACACTTGTTTTTGATTTTCTGTCTCGTGGAATGTGATTGGGGAATCGTACATGAGCAAGAGGCCAAAAAACTGTATATGGAGCGCAGAGGTTGAGACCATTCAGGAGAAGGGACTGTTCCTGTCTGACAGTGGGCTGCTTGGTGCCTCCCCGGATGGAATGGTACTGTCGAGCAACAGCCTTGTAGAGGTAAAATGTCCCTATTCAGCCAGAGAGAGGACCATCCTGCAGGCAGCAGAGGCAAAGGACTTTTTTCTTCAGATAGATGTCACCGGGCTACTGATGTTAAAAAAGACCCACAATCACTGGCACCAGATTCAGGGCAACCTGCACCTGACAGGAGCTACCACCTGCCATCTTGTGGTATGGACGCCCCTGGACTTTGCCATCATTGACATTCATAGAGATCCAGAATGGGCAAGCAACCGTGAGGTTTTAGAAACCTTTTACAAGAACCGTTTTCTGCCACATGCTCTGTCAGATCTCAACAAATAAATGTTAACTTATTGAACTTATTTACTGATATTTGTGTCATGTTATTTTACACATTCTGAAATTAGGGGTCATGAAAGTCACCATTGAATTCACACTGGACACAACATGTGTTTTTTGCCATCTTGCATCTAGCCTTATGAAAGGAATGGCCAAGTACTTAACACTGTTCTATGCTCCCAAATATTTCATGGCACATTCATTTCATTATTTCCTTAGTTATCTTGCTTTGTCCAGTACCTGTGCCACTGATGTGTGCACATTCTCTGCTTTTTTGAATGCCCAAGTACTTATCTTAAATATTAATTCTACTGATGGGGGATTAAAGGGATTCTCCGGAGTAAAATACAATTTAGGCCAATTTACGGATGATTGGGAGTATATACATTGAGTTGGCATCAAAATCACGTCATTCGGATGTGTTTTGAGAAAGTTGCATTTTACTCGTTAGCCTGGATGTAACCAGGGCATGTCATTCCCGCGGCTACAAAACGCTATTTATACCTCTTCTACAGTTCCAAACAACATTACACTTACGTGGTAATGAGTAGAGGGTCCCTATATCCAAACCGAAGTATCCCGAGGTCTTCATGTGGTCGGATAGAGAGTCCAGAATGAATTTCAACAAGCCAGTAACTTTCTGGAAATGTTGCCGCTTTAGCAGCCATCTTCAGGGAAAACATCAGTCACGTGACATTTCAAAATTCCAACCTGTTAGTAAGCTAGGCTTTGCTGTTGCATACAACTTCATTTCAATTTCGAAAGAACAACTATGTTTAAAAAAAAAAAAAAAAAAAGCGTGTTACGAGCGTGTTACTCCACCCTCGGAAATCAACTCCTACGGACTTTCCCCTGAAGATGGCTGCTAAAGCGGCAACATTTCCGGAAACGATCTGCACCAAAAACGCAAAAAGTACCGTTTCGTTCACACTTTTAACTCCGTGTTTAGACGAGCGTTTTGCATACAGACAGAAACGCAAAATGATGTGATATTTTCTATTTTTTGATGCGGTATACATGCCAGATGGTAGGTGGCAACAGCAGCAAGATCAAGCTTGTGCATAAAGTCTTCGACTTCTCTTGCTGTTCACCACTATAGTGCGTGATTAAAAATAGTTTGCCATTAATATAATATAACATGATTAATATGTATTACTCTCATGCATCATTCTTGTAACTTGCTGGAACGACTCTTCTAGTGAAACTAGTGCAGCTAAAGCAAGTTGAATGTCCATCGCAGGGATCGCTAATTTGCTTTTCTAGCACTGGGTAAGCATGTCACCATGCGAGGAGAAAACGCACTATGCGTTTTCAATCATTTACACGATGACGGAAGAGTGGAGCGTTTTCAAGTTTTCCACTCTGGAGGGGGTTTTAATTTTTTTGCGTTTTCAACCTCCAAAAACTACGTTTCTGTCTAAACGATAGGGCGAAACGATATAATATTTTGCGTTTTTCTCCCCGGAGCGTTGTCGTGTAAACGGGGCCTTAAGCCTATATGGGCCGCAGTGTAGGAAGAAGGAGAAAGCCATACAAGCCAATTAGAAGCCTCACGCCATTCCTCCGGGACTAAATAAAATAAAAAACCCGGAATGAGTTTAAAAGTAAACGCATTAGCAAAAATACTACCCATAACAGATTCCAGTATTAGGCTTCGAAATATTCGAATACCGACGTTCGGTGTCAAAGTTCAACAGGTTCAGAGACGGCGCAGGAAACGTTAGCAGAGACTATGCTATGGCGCTCAGAAGGTAATTTGATAGGCTAAATTATGATACGAAAGTCATTTCGCTGCTCTGCTGCTCAAAGTGAAGGCATTCTTTAGGCCTACTTCAGAGACGGGCAGCTCTGCGCTTCCGAAGGATGTGCTCGCGAAGCTCCAACCATCACTCAAATGTCTGAGGCGGGGAAAAAATCTCAGACTCCTGAGGTTAGGTTATTGCGGGAGTTAAAACCTCAATGTCGATGCGATAAAGGTTAATCGTGCATCCCTACTCCATAGCCATCTTGAAATATATTAGCCATTAAGGGACATAATAGGCTAGCCAGGCTAACGCCGCTTAGTGGTAACGGTTAATTTCATTAACCTACATACTAGTCAGGGAACTAACGATAAGCTTTGGTTTTCTCCGACAAGAAATCAGATCGGGGGCTAAAGGCGATGACGTTGAACTCTAGCGCCAAATCTGAAATAGCATACGTCATGACCAAGCAGTAGCCATTGGTTGAAGCAGAAAGTATCCCGCCCACCGTCATGAAAACGAATGCCTATGGCTGGTTCTCAGACGCTTTGCACGAAGTGAAACAAAGTGAAAGCGGCTGATCATATCAGGCTAATAATAGGCTACATTAATGCTACATTAATGCATAATAGGAAGCAGAGTGACCACCTGAGCGAATTGGACAACACTGAACAATCTCTGAGAACTCAAGCGGATCAGTTGAATGCTAAGTTTGAGGATCTAGAAGGGCGTTCAAGAAGAAATAATATTCGGCTGATACTGGAAGACGTGGAGGGCCCAAATCCGACCGAATTTGTCTCTGGGCTTTTGCAGGGCATTTTGGGTCTTTACGAAAAACCTATCCTGGACAGAGCTCATCGTAGTTTGCGCGAGAAGCCTGGCAAAGATAAACCTCCCAGACCGTTCATCATTTGTCTACACTACTATCAAGATCGCAACCGGATTCTATGCAGGGTTGCAGAGGCTTTTCCCTTTAGTTACCAAAAGAAAAGAGTATCGATTTTCCCCGACTACACAACTGCTGTGGCCAAGAAACGTGCACAATTCGGGGAGGCTAATCGTCTCCTTCATCCTATCAAAGGGGTGAAGTTTAGGTTGTTGTTTCCAGCCCTGCCCTTACGTTGCCTGATGGAAAACTACACAAATTCGAAGACCCTTCTGCAGCAGTGGATTTCATCAAGACCATTTCACCTGCCTAATCACCGGATACAGACAATATCTCTTTCATAAGGATGATGGTGAGCTAATGGTGGCCAAGTAGCTAAATATACTTTGGACTCGCTTGATTGGCTAACTTTGAACGTTCTTGCCCCTTGTCATCTCCAAATATCTTAGCGACAGGCTAGTTTTCCTGGTTTTTGAAAGACGACATTTTCAGCTGTTGTGATAGCCTATTATTTGTATTTGCCAATCTTATATTGTTAATGGGGGTGAAGTCACTGGTCTCTATAGCACGTCGGCGGCTCTCTTGAATGGGCATGAGCAACGGTGTTACTTCAGATTGTTCGTCAATGTTAAAGGTCTCATTCCATCATATTTTCATTAATTTTGTGGTGGTCTCTTGTCTAAAATAATGTGGTTGTCTTGTCTCAAGGTATTTTAGTTAGGTGAAAACAAGAGCAGGGATAGCGCAAGAGGATTCTTATGAATATTAGTGATATGAAAACGTATCGCCTCTAACAGCACTGTGACGCTCCCTCTAGTGGGTCTGTCTGCTGGCAGCCTAATAATGTTTTCTTGAGGGCGGGCTAACTGCAAAGCTAATGTTTAATGTGACGTAGGCTTGTACGGCTTTTCCAATTCGCTCGTTTTTTCCCGGCTGTTTTCTATCACAGGCGAATACTTTCTACAGGGGTAGGAGAGCATTTTGAAGTTGAGCATACAAGTGCAACTTGGGCTGACCTATGGTAATGTAAAAAAATAGAGTATTAAACGGTTTATTTTGGAAGGAGACCTTTAAAGGGGGATATGCGTGCGTCATGTTCAGTGGACGCTTTAGCAAGGGATAAATATGTTTTGTTGTTTTTTTCTCATTTGTTTTTGTATGTATTTGTCGATCATTATGCCTGCACAAATAGTCTTTTATTCGCGATTGCGACTCACAGTAGCCTACTCAATGTGATTCGTTTTTTCATGTCATATCAAACAGTGACTAGTTATGCCAGAGTCTCATAAGAATGAGCTGATTTTCATTAGCTGGAACAGCAGGGGGCTAAATGCACCAGTTAAACATAGCAAAGTTTTGGGTCATCTTTGTAATTTAGGGGCACACATAATGTATTTTCAAGAGACACATTTAAAAGTGGTGGACCACACTAGGTTGAGAAAGAATTGGATAGGTCAAATATATCATTACACTTTTCAGGCCATGGCTAGGGGTACAGCTATCCTGATACACAAATCAGTCCCTTTCATTTGTTCTAATGTCCTAGCAGATCCAAACAGGAAATATATTATTGTCACAGGGAAAATTAATAAGATTTCCCCTCATTCTCGCAAATATTTATGCACCTAATTGGGATGACTATAATTTTTTTAGAACCTTTTTCTCCAAGCTCACAGATGTTGCAACACATTCCCTAATACTAGGGGGAGAATTTAAAGGCCCACTATGCAACGTTTTTCATTTAATTAATCTGTTTCATACTGTTTAGGATGCTAAAATGAGTCATTACATGGCGAACGAACGGTGTAGAATGCACCACCGTGGCCTATAGCGGTAGATACAGCACTTGCAATGTTCAGCAGCACGGACCGCCTCCAATAGAATGCAGTGTAATACAATGCAATACAGCTGTTTTCAGAGAGAGCTCGTGAGAGAGAAAAACAGAACGTTGCTTAGCCCCTCTTTAATTGTTGGATTAACCCATCACTGGATCGTTCTTCAATCAAAGTACACTCCCCATCCAAATCTGCAAAAATAAGTAATTCCTTTATGGAGGAATTTACCATATCTGATCCATGGCGTTTTCTATATCCAAATAGTAAACAATACTCTTTTTTCTCTAATGTCCATCAAACATTCACACGCATTGATTACTTTTTATTGAATAACAATTTATTACCTTCTGTTCAGTCTGTAACCTATAACCCCATAATAATATCCAACCATGTAGGGGTGGGCAATATAGACGATATATACCGTATGCAATATGCATTTGGCCAATGATAGAGATTTTGGGTCATATCAGCATACCGTGATAGGCTCATTGCGTCTCCACAACCATGTGAAAAAATGTTGACCTGTAGCTTCACCTTATTGATAGCACTTTTTCATTCTTACAACGAAACTGTGTAAGAGCCTATAAATTGAACAGCTACTGCCTGACACAAATGCTGCTTACCAGTTTACTTCTGTGTGAATTTGAGAGTCCAATATAAACACCTCCGAACGATGACTAAACAACTGTTGTACATATTGACTTTATGCTATGGTAACCATTAAGAAACTGTTATGCTGTAAGTTACATACCAAAGTATACCGTGATATATATCATCTACCGTCTATGGTTCAAAATATATCGCAACATAAATTTTAGACTATATCGCCCACCCCTACAACCATGCACCAATCTCTTTGAGGATAGGTTTTGATGGACTTAACTCAACATGTCCTCCTTGGCGTTTCAACACCCGCCTATTATCTAGCGATGACTTCGTCCAAACCATCTCCAATCAGATTAAAACTTTTATAGAGTTTAACAAAACTCCCGATATATCTGCATCAACCCTTTGGGAGACACTGAAAGCATATCTCAGAGGTAGCATTATTTCATATACTGCATTTAAAAGGAAGACGAGGGAGGCAGAATTGTCTAGGCTGATGCAGAAAATTGGGGAAATTGACAGGATATATGCAGCTAACCCCTCCTCTGATTTATATAAAGGAGGAACTTGGGGCTGCTATGGCTTCAATGCAAGGTGGAAAGTGTCCAGGACCCGATGGCTATCCAATAGAGTTCTACAGAACATTTTTTCCACTATTGGCCCTCCTACTGGTTGATATGTATAATGAATCATATACAAACCATACCCTTCCTTCAACTCTCACTCAAGCCACCATATCTTGGATTCTTAAAAAGAACAAATACCTATTGGATTGTGCTTCCTATCGGCATATTAGTTTATTGAATGTGGACTTAAAGTTACTTTCTAAATTACTAGCACTTCGATTAGACCCTATATTGCCAACCATTATATCCCCAGATCAGACAGGATTTATTAGGAATAGGTATTCATTCTACAACCTAAGACGTCTTGATAATATCATCTATAACCAACCTTCATCTAAGAACCCTGAAGCCTTGATCTCCCTCGATGCGGAGAAAGCATTTGATCGGGTAGAATGGGCATACCTCTTTTACACAATGCAGAAGTTTGGCCTTGGAGCCCCTAGCTGTTCTCCTTAGATCCAATCAGGATATCACAGGCATATCTAGATCAGGTATAGAACATAAGGTGTCACTTTATGCGGACGATCTCTTACTTTATGTATCAAATATCTCCACATCTATACCTGCAGCTCTTCAGTCACTTGCATAATTTGGATCTATCAGGCTACTTGAATAAAAGTGAGTTGTTCCCTATAAATGCTGCAGCTAGGGCATACTCTACCCAGTCTTTTCCATTTAAAACAGCTAATCATAGATTTACCTACCTTGGAGTACAGATCACAGAGAAGTTCCATGATTTATACAAGTTTAATTTTGCAAGTCTGCTGTCCTGTGTACAGAAAGACTTTAAACGCTGGTCTTTACTACCTCTATCACTGCCAGCTAGAATTAATTCTGTCAAAATTAACACCCTTCCTAAATTCTCCTACCTTTTTTCAGGGTATCCCCATTTTCCTTCCACAGACATTTTTTCGTAAGATTGAGAGTTTGGTCACAGAATTCATCTGGAATAACAAGTCACCCAGAATTTGTAAAGCATTTCTCCAAAGGCCCAAAAAACTGGTTATTCAGTATGGCGTTGCCGAATTTCCAAAGTTATTATTGGGCTGCTAATATTAGGGCCTTACATTACTGGCTGCATTCAGACACTCTTAGTCCACAACCTGCTTGCGTACAGATGGAAGCCTTGTCATGTAGACCCACATCTTTGAAGGCTTTAATGTATTCCCCCCTCAGTTTTCCTCTGTCTCCATATACTAGAAATGTATGTGTTAAAACATCATTGAGAATATGGAAGCAGTTCAGAAAACATTTCAACCTAAAGGCTCTCTCCATCCTCTCTCTTACCTCAAACCCTGTTTTCCCACCTTCCCTCATTGACGGAGCATGGTTGGTATGGTCTGGGTTGGGTATCGGGACAATTAATGACTTGTATATAGACGGCTTATTTGCTTAATTCCAACAACTGTCTGAGAAATATTCATTGCCAAACTGCATTTCTTTAGATACCTACAGATACGTAGCTTTGTCCCAATCCCAATCTTCCTAACATACCACCGGCTAGCCCTACTGACTCCCTCTTTATGCCCCTCCCTAATGTTAGAGGTATGATATCTTATATTTATAATGGTATGTATACCTTACGACCAGTAAGCCTTAATACAATTAAAACTCTATGGGAAGAAGACTTAGGCGATGTGATCTCAAACGAAGTATGGGACTCAGTCTTGCACCGTGTACACTCTTCGTCAATATGCGCTAAGCATGGTGTGATTCAATGCAAGATTGTCCACCTAGGGTCAAACTAGGGTCTAATTGAACTATTGGACTAGGGTCAAATTGAACACTTACTATATGTTATGTCTTGTCTTGTTATATCCCTTATGTTACCTAAGTATAATGCCCTAAACCTACTTGCACTTTTTTTTACTTAAGATTACCTTAATGTTTAGAACTGTTTTTGTTGTGCATCTGCACTTTATTGTTGTCAACATCTACACATGGGACAAGTGTGAAATGTAATTTCGATTCCTTTGTATGTCAAGTACATTTGAAGAAATTGACAAAGAAAACTGACTTTGACTTTGAAATTTAGCCAGTTTTTTCCTGAGGTTGACCCCACATGCGAGCGGTGTCACCTATCACCTGCAACCTTGGCGGTAACACTTTACGGTAAGGGTACATGAATTATCATGAATTCCTGCATGAATTCCTGCATGACATGCATGAATTCATCTCTGAACATCTCATGAATCATTAGGAATTAACATTAATTAACTGACTGTCATTAATGACCTCATGCATGAATAATACATCATCTTAAGCATTAAGTATGGTTGGTACATCATCATGAACCTTGATTAATAACGCATGATCATGATGTCTCTTTGACTGAATTTAAAAAGTTTGGATAATTGCACATGAATTATCATGAATTCATTCTTACAGAATGTTATGAATTAACATAAGTTCATGCGTGAATTCTTGCATAACTTCATCCCTGAAAATCTCATGAGTAATTATGAATTAACATGAATTCATTGTCTGTCATTAGTGACTTCTGGTTTGAACAACACATCCTCTTAAACATTAGGTACATCATTATGAATAAGGATCAATTAAGCACGATCATGGTGACTTCTTGGGTTGTGAAATGTGTTCCATCACAAGCTGTGGTGATCCAAAAGAAGGCTGTCATACATTGACTCATCATGAATTAATTAACATTTTCTGGAAATCTCCAAGAATCCACATTATTCTTTAGCCCCTCAGCTAAAGTGATGAACAGGTCCTTCTTTAACATGCACAAATGGTATTTTTAGTCATTGATAAATGGTGAATTGCTCATGAGTTCACCATGTTTGTGGCCCCACACCTAAAGTGGTGAATAGGATCGGTAAAACACTGATGAATGAAGTGTTTTTAATCATAAATAGCACCCCTTAGGCCTACATATACCTACGTATACCTCCTGGATCTAAAGGGCACTCCTTTTAACTACTCCCAGGGATATCATAGGCCTATATTTTTTAAAGGAATTACGGTCTTGTTGTTTCCTATTTATGATATGTATAATATATATAATGTATATAATATATAATGTATATATGTATAATATATGTATAACAATCAGACCCTCCAGGATTTCGCGATGTTGCGATTTGCAACATCAACGCAACTTCAACCAATCCCCGTGAATTCAGGGCGGTGTTGCAATTTTAACTAATCACTGCAACTTGCCCGCAAAATTGACCAATCATTTGCGTGGTCTTGTCGAGCTAACGTCGACAAACTACCTTCTGTCTTACTCAAAGTCCTTTTTAACACTGAGCTAGAATCACACATCTCTGTCTACTTTGCAGCGCGATCAATGGCATTCTAATTGCCCGGACCACAGAAGCACCCCGATTCTCCCAGTCAGTCGGGGTTTACGGGGTCTACTACAGCCACGCTACTAAATGTAGTTAAACTAGCTTATTAACTAGCTACAGCATGAGTATTCTGAGTCTGATAGTTTAATTTAGTTAATGTAGCAAATCCTCTATCTAGGCTGTACATGGAAGATCAGTTCATTGCAATAATGTGATGCATTTAATGCGTCAGTCATGCCATAATAAAAAAAAGTCCACAATGTATGATCACATCACAGTAAACAGGCACACAGTAGGCTATCAATATCATATATCAATTGGCTATATACTAATCAGTTATTATTGTATAGCTATTGAGAGAGCTGTTAATTAATCAATACAGTAACAGTCTTAGAAGAAGGTTGGACTATTAAATATAGGCCTTTTTGTACATCATAAATGTAGCTGTTTTGAACTACTGACATTTTAGCTACATAACTGGTAGGTGCTTAGTTAACTACATTTCCTGATTAGCTTGCCCAACTGGTTATAATATATTGTTATACAGACAACTGAGGATAAAAAAAGAGACGGGCAATATTATTGCACATAGGCTATACACATGAAAGAGGTCAGAAGAGGAACCAATCAAATGTAGCCTACTGTAGGCCTATGTAGCCTGTGAGACAGATGGTCAATGACAAAAAGTTCTTCGCTGTTACATTTTTTAAATGTTTTCAAAAGTTGGGCCTACTGTAAAACTTTTCAGGGTTTCTTGCATATATTCTAGTGCTACAGTATTTCAAGAAAAGGAGCAAGTAGTGGATTGTACTTTTAAACTGTGAAATTTGTGGATTTATAAAACCTTGCCATTTTGTGTGCATACACCTGCAAGAAAGTGTCCCTCATCTTTTTGAGATGTCCAGGGAAGTGTCCCTCATTTGAGGTTGAGGGAGTTGGCAGCCCTAGTAAGGTTGTTTACAAGAAATTCTCAGTTTCTTTGTTCTTTTTTTTCAGTAATAATTTAATTTTCCTCATTTAAAAAAGTAAAAAAGGGAAAATCACAATTACTTATAGCAACTTTTTCTTCCTCGAGTAATACAATCACAACAACAAACTAAAAATCACCGCAACTTTCATTGCATTTTTTGGGAAAAACTCTTGCAACATCAGGTGTTTTAGGCCGCAACAATCACAAAAAAGGCCCGCGAAATCCTGGAGGGACTGAACAATAAGCTTGGCCTACATACATAACATTCACATGAAACGTTCCCACAATGAACCTTCTTATCATATGACTATGAATATAATCACTCAAAACCATGTATTATTAATGTAAATCAAAAAATATATTTTAAAGAAATATGAATAGTTGAATTGTAATTGTATACAATAAAATGATAAAATGGATAATCAAATAATCCTGTAGTTTAGTTACTGAAATATAGCAAAGAAATTATCCATATAAATAAACAAGTTCAAAGAAAATAACCTTCATTGGTTCACTTTTCAATAACAAAAAATATACTCAATATCCTCAAAACTCTTTTAACCAGTTTTTAAACCAAAATGACCATAACACTTAGGCTAAGAAATTTTACACCTCACACTACACCTCTCACTCACAACCACAAAACCACCCCAGTCGGCTTAACTCTGAAACTTTACGTTAAGTGCGGTGTGGTCAAAAACAAACGACCCCTTCACTCCTGAAGGAGCATTAAACAAAATAAATGTCACTGTACTTTTATTCAAAAGAGTTTGGGAAAGTCTGCCTATCAGAACCGCAGTGTAAGAATCTGTCCTCGTCCGCCATGACACTCCGCTCTTGTAGATAGAATTTTTCCTGTATGTTGAATGGTTGAATGGAAGTTAGTCCCGTTTACAAGGCGACAACAGGAAACTTCATCTCTGTTCACTTAATTCACCAAAGTAACAGTCACTGACTTTCATACACTGCCTTGGTCATGTATTGCATACTTTTTAACCATAAACACTATGGATGTCGCAAGACAACTCTCGCAGCTCTGCATCTTCCTCGCTCTGAGCGCGATTTCTTTACCTTTGACCTCTGTCACAGTTTAACGCTTCCATAACATCAGAATAACATTCCATAACATCAGAATATTGCTTTGTACATTATATATTTCACTTTACCAATGAAATAATATTTAACAGTTATGAGCATACATTCAAAACACATTCTAAATGTAAACCTTATGTACATAGAACTACATTACCCAGAATTTTTTGATTGTTTGTTTCCTTTCTTTTCTTTCCTTTTATTATACCTAATTTTGAAATCTTAACTCTTGCACCACACCCCAGTCCAGTTGGTGGCGGTAATGCACCACTTAAGTTAGTTGCCAACCGCCATAAAACTCGAAGAAGAAGAAGAAGAAAAGAAGACGTTACCGTCTCTGTACCGTTCACGGAGCTATAATAGCTCAGTGGTACCGTTATTCATCATAGCACACCAGCGGCAGTCCAGCAGTACCAGCTATGATTAGGAAAAAGGACCCCGTTTTTGAGTAAAATTAAGTTAAGTATAATTTTTTCAGCCTGTAGAAAATTCTGAGGAATGCTCATTTGTTCTTTTAACGTTTCAGAGGTGATGTTGGCCTAACGCCTGTCACAGACTTGTTCGATGCTAGTTTTCTGTCAGTCAAGTTAAGCTAGTTTTTGTTCATTTACAAGCATAGCCCTATTCTCTGGTATAGCCTAAGTTTCTGATTGACACGGTAAATCTCAAATTAAGGTAATTAAGTAACAGTAAACTTCATATACAGCATATCTTATTGTGTTATTTCATGGAACCTTATCAATCTTTATGATAGATCATCTGAAATATTAACTTGTTGGCTAGCTAGCATATTATTTCACTTGGCAAAGAAGTTAGGCATTTCTTTTCTGCATTTTGCATCTCGTTCACTTTGTGAGTTTTATGTCAGTTTATTTTTTTGCTTACAGGTCATACTGAAGGGTGATAGCTGATATCTCTATATATCTATGGTGATGCACTTACTGCTTACATTCACAGCCTGAAGGTAAGCACTAACTTAGGCTTAGCACTAAAGTAGGCCTACATGTAGTTACCCACATCTTTGAATATCCCACCACTGCATGTTTTTTTTGTCGCAAGTTTTATTTAGATGTTGTTGCAAACTGGACGATTTTGGTTTTTAGTATTGTAGTAAAATCTTTTGGACATAAATCGATACAAGATACTGCATTTAACTGCATAAATTGTACATAAATAATTTATGCAGTTAAATAATAACAATAATGTGTTGACATGAAATGTCAACACAGTAATTTACAAGCCCTAAATATTTTCTCCATATTCCTCATTTATTTCCATTTACTCTGAACAACTACTGTACTGTATGTCTCCTGGATTCCTGGCATGATCTTCTTTGCAGTGCAAGCCATGTGTTCAACATTCCCACACATCCAGTGAGCACTGTACTTTTGTGCCGCAGGTTTGGATCTCTGTTTGACCTATCATATTTAGATATCTAGTTAGTGTGTTTTATGATCCATTATAAAATATTAAATAAATTACCTTGATCTTGAAGGTCTATGGTTGACTTTATTTACCTGTGTCCTACAGTAAGCAGCTTGTGGGAAATGTGGTGTGATTCGGGTGTTCCTGTACACCGCCCCTCACTAAGATCCTCTGACAAATGGATACAGTACTCTATTCTAAAGGTAGCTTTGTTTTCGAATGGGGCACTTGTGTTAAAACAATTAGCCTTTCCTTGTTGATGTCCTCTAAGCTGATCTAAGGTGGACCCCCTCCTCATCCCAATATACACACACCTGCTGCACACAGGCACACACACACATATCCTATTCAAACATACTCCGTAAAGACTAACAACTAGATGTAATTTTGCTACATGTTTTACTTAGTATCTTTGTATGAGAAAATATATCCATGAATCTTTAAATATGTTTTGTACAACTTTTTAATGTTGTATTTTTATAAAATAAAAAAAGGAACAGTTACTGATATTCTGCCTCACTGTTTTGAATTGTGTAATTGTGCAAGTAATTGTTTAAAAGCGTTTGGTTAACCCACTGGATGGAACAGGACAGGACAGTTTGTGCTTTTAACCCACTCCCATGGTAGTTTTAACTCTAATGTAGTTATTTATACCAAGCTGTAAGTAAAAAGTACGAGCCAACTCTGAGTCGGTCCAATTATAACTCAGTACGCGTTTTATTGGAAAATATAACCCAACTCTTGTGTGTTGGGTAGATCTGTATATGACCCGGTACCTGGGTTACAGTTGGGTTGATTTTAACTCAGCTGATTTTAGAGTGTATGTTAAATATCAATTTTTACATTGTTAATAACATTTTAGATGAATATTCAATAAGGACCACTTTAGTTCACTATTTATCCATGACTAAAAACACCATTCGTGCATGTTAAAGGAGACCCTGTTCATTACTTTAGTTGAGGAGCCACAGACTCGATGAACTAATGAAAAGATAATGCTTAGCTAATGAGAACATATGATGATTTAATAATGTGGAGTCTTGGAGATTCCTTGAAAGTTATGTTAATTAATTCATGAGGAGTTGCAACCTTAATTTGAATCACCACAAATTGTGATGAACACATTTCACAAACCAAGTCACCATGATCATGCTTAATTGTTTATTATTCATAATGATGTACCCACTGTAACTAATGGTTAACAGGATGTGTTGTTGAAACCTGAAGTCACTATGACAGACAATGAATTCATGTTAATTCATGACTACTCATGAGTTTTTAGGGACGAAGTAATGCATGAATTCATGCATGAACCTATGTTAATTCATAACATTCTGTAAGAATGATTTCATGATAATTCATGTACAATTATCCAAACTTTTTTCCAAGGACAGCAATGTCCAAAATTCAGCCAAACAAAAAGACATCATGATCATGCGTTATTAATCAAGGTTCATGATGATGTACAAATCATACTTAATGCTAAAGATGATTTATTCATGCATGAGGTCATTAATGACAGTCAATTAATTAATGTCATCCACCAGCACGGCTTCTCTTACCACTGCTATGCCGATGATACCCAGCTCTATCTGTCATTCTCACCCGATGACCCAACCATCCCAACGCGAATCTCAGATTGCCTCTCTGACATCTCTGCATGGATGCAAGACCATCATCTCCAGCTGAACCTCTCAAAAACTAGACTGCTGGTCCTTCCAGCTAAACCAAAATGCTGCGGCGCGTCTCATCTTCAATCAGCCGAAGAGGACGCATGTCACCCCTCTGCTAATCGAGCTCCACTGGTTGCCTCTGGCGGCTCGCATCAAATTCAAATCACTGATGCTGACTTACAAAGTGATTACAATGGTCTTTTCACAGGTATTCCTAAAAAGACCATGAAAA
>JAGFZM010000985.1:39498-88547 GCA_017657215.1 Limnothrissa miodon
TTTTCATGGTCTTTTTAGGAATACCTGTGAAAAGACCATTGTAATCAGTAATCAACCCAATTGAGGAAATGGTAGATATCTGTTTTCATTGACTAGTACTTAAAAATGTTAATATAATGATACTGTAAGAAAGGACTAAGCATATGTGACAAATCATGTTATAGTTGTAACCAAATTAGTCACTGGTATCTGTTAAAAGATCTTTTTAGCTTTTTAGCTTAAATGCATTCTAATTAAAGAAAAAAAAAATTAGCCATGATTGAGAATGTTGTCAATAGTTTCAGCCATGACATGTGCCATAACCATGAGAGATATAAGACAGGTTTGGTGCAGGAACAACTTGTGGAATCGTGCAAGTTGGGTTCTATGAAGGCTAGATGTATTTAGGCTATAGTGAACTGCATGACAATTAAAAAATCTCAGTATACATCAGATTCAATTGGTAAAACAGTTAAAAACAGACAATTTTCAATTGTTAGGCTACACTTCTGATTCACCCTAGTAGGCTACTCTAGTCAGCCAAGATGGAGACTGAGGAGACCTGAAATTGGGTAGCATAATATCAGTCTTCAAGTTGGCTGTAGAATAAGAAATGTAGGTTTTTGTGCAAATGGAAAATGACTAGGCAATGATGGAATATCAACCACACAAAGTGTAAGTTGAGCCATTTTATCTACACCTGAAAGGTTTGTCTAAATATGAAGAATCCTGATAAAATTTCTGCAGCTTTCGTTAAACACCAGCTACAACTAATCAATGTATGCTGAGTTTGTATAGCCTGTTCTGTAAGGCTACTGAGTGAGTGGTGGTAACGTAGATTGACTACGAGGATGGCAAAAGCAGCGCTGCTGTTTGTATCTCCTCCCATTTCAAAATTGTTTTTACATCGTGGATAATATAATCTAGTCTGCATTATATTTTCACAAATATGCATTATTCAGATTTTCTTAGGAGTGGCAAAGGGGTGGCTGAGGATAATTCTAGCCACCCCCTGGTGGCGCCACTGCCTATAAGGCTACACCTAGAACACTGAATTAAGAGAGAAATAGCAGACGTCTATCACACCGCCACCACCACCACAACGAGCAGTAGGCCTACCACCTTATTATACAATCCATGAGTTATCCAGTAATAGCGTGGTGCATGAAACTGGACACGCATGTAGGCTAGATAGTCAATTGCGTCAATCTGCGCCAGACTTATGTAGCTTAAAATGTTTCAAGAAAATTATTTATTTGGTTGAATCACTGAGCCTTGAATTTATCTAAAAAAAAACGTCTCCACTAATTAATTAGGTAGCCTATGGTCTGACAACTTGATAGGTAGGTAGAAGTGTTGTGCGGGTCAACCTATAACCCGCGGATATCCGGGTCGGGCGGTTACGGGTAGAAGTATTGTGGGTGCGGGTGGGTCTGGGTCGGGTTAAAAAAGTAAAAAAGTAATGAATTAGGCATATTGCATTAGAGACTTTCTAAGACTTTTGGAAGGCTCATGTGTTATGATTTCCCTCTCCTCTCGATGCTGGCAAGAGCGGTGCTTTGCGTTCCTGCATCCAGCGTTTCGAGCGAGCGTGCGTTCAGTTCACCAGGTGCAGTGCTGGAAGCGCGTCGAAATAGGTTCTATTACTAGGATTCTATTACTTTCATTCACCGTGCTTCCAAACAGATGCCATAAATAAAGTCGGCCAATATTTTCAATTTGGTAGCTTAGATTGTTGAAATGTCACGGCTTTGTTGGCTTTGTTATGCCATGATAATGTTACAGCTTGGAACAACTTGTGTTGGCTTTGTTATGCCATGTTAACATGATAATGTTACAGCTTGGAACTTTTTTTTTTTTCATACACACTTGTGTCTTGTAGGCCTACAGGAGAAATGTGTTTCGTTTTGGCAGTCCTTTAATAAAAACGACAAATCGATCGTTAGTTTTTTTGGCGTTGTTTCATGCATAAGCTAATTAATCCTTCATGAAGTTGTATCATCATCTTTAAGGCGCAAATCATTGTTATTTGGATACCATTGTTCCAAATAAGTCCTCTCCACTTAACTGATAGCTAGGTTCCGCGGCAGTAGACACACTGTTTTTTTTTTTTTTCATCGGGTCGGGTCGGATTTGGGTCACGGTTCGACCATTTTTTTTGCGGGTCGGTTCGGATCTCCTGATGGGTCGTGGGTTTTTAAAAAGCCTGACCCCGCGCATCACTAGTAGGTAGGCCTATCTAAGCTTGCTAGCCTATGAAAACTAAGCACAAAGTGGACCGGGACAATAGTCTAGGCCTACCTTCGTTTGTAAAATAGGCCATTAAGAAATTATTTTGTTTATCTTAGGTTAGCTATAACGCCAGGCTACGGCTTAAATAGGCTACCAAAAACATTTAAAACTTCTCTTTAAATACTTTAAACAATTAGGCAGCTCCCGAGATTGAAAGATGAGTCTAAGCAAAAACTGAGCGCGTGGACAAGCATTTTAAAAACTCCTGGCTACATATATGAATGATTTGTTTTATTTAACCTAGTAAAAATAAACAAAACTTACATTTTGACAGATTGAACTTCTACATAGACCTATTAAACAATTATACGTAGCCTAGTCGTAAGCAAGCTCAACCCAGACATGTTGAAAACCTTTGCGAAACAAAGGATCTCACTGGTGAGACCGAACTGGCAATACAATATGCTACTCTTCAGAACAAACATTCTTAAACCTTTGTTCGCGACATAGGCTTATATAAAGAAATTATTTTTACTTAGACAAGTTAAAACAGACAACTTCAATTTACCAATATAAAACATTAAAAATAAAACATTTAGGCAGTCTGACCTAACAAATAAGATTGTTGATCCAACCCCCAAACAACGTTTATCAGCAAAAACATTAGGCTACATTCTTAAACACTCCTTTGTAAATATGTCAAGAATGTATTTTATTTAACTAGTTGAAACAAATAAACTTGTATTTTTGATAGATTAATCTTCTCTATGAATCAAACAATTGGGTGTAAGCAAGTTAAGATACAACCATTTTGGAGACTTCTCTAACCTAAATTGCATGGACAAAAACAACAACAAGAAAAAGATAACATCTTATTATAGGACACTATTTGTTTTATTTATTTATCCCCTAACCTATAGGTTAGATATCTTATACGTCAATGAACTAAACAGGGTTGTGAAAGAATAATGTCTCAACACACCCTCACTACAGCACCTACAGTTAGGCCTACAACCAGGATTATAACATTTTATTTTCATTAAACCTGTTAAAAACTCTAAATCCTAAATTCTATTAAACAAAACCAAACTTATAACATACTAATTGGAGATGCATAAGAAGAACATTAAAAACACAGCTTTTAGATAAATCAATCACACTTTTATTTTATTTATTTAAAAAAAACGATTAAAAAAAAACATAAAGAAACTTTGACCTTATTAAACTATTTACTTTAAAACAAGTCAGGGCAAACACTCAGTCATTGGAATAGGACAGAAGATGTCATACTTCCCGTCACGCCCACAACTACTCTTCAACCAAACTAGCTGTCAAATTTGACAAGTGTGACAGTCACAACCTAACCTGACACTAAGGTGGGACTTCTGGGGACACTAAGGCGGGACTTCCGGTGACAGAAGGTGGGACTTCCGGTAAAAAGGGGCGGTACCCTCATCCATCAAATTACGTAATCGATTTTGACAGAATCTACTGGATAAATACTACTCGCAGGTGAGCGGCTAACAGCCTGACCCCTGAACGGAGACATCTCCTTGAGCATGGGCTATCATCCGCAGTGGTGGAGACCATCCAGAGCGCCAGGGCCTCTTTGACTAGGTCTCTCTACACCCTCAAGTGGCATGTGTTTAGCGCATGGTGCGCTGACAGCGGCTATGTCCCCCTTGTCTGTCTATGGTGGCCCTGAAGTGCAAACGTAGCTGTCTATTCAAGAATATTTTGATTCAGGATATAGGCCTATGAGGTGATACTGAATATACGCTCAAGTGTAATCAAAATATTGTGATGAACTTGGCTTTATTTCAATAGCTTCAAGTAGCCTAGAAAAACAACAGCTTCAATAGATTCACGTAGACAAATCACAATTCAAAAATGAACCTACAGACAGTTGTTAACCGTCTTAACTGTTATTTGGTTTTATTGGTAACTTCACTAACAGTGTCTAGCTTCACAGCAACATTAACTGTATATTGTCAGATAAATGTACACCAGCTAACTGCTCATAAAGTCGCTAAAAATACCTGTTGCTATGGACTCGTTACTATGCCCTCGTTGGAATCGCTGCCAAGTCCAAAGCCAGGTCCAATCAGCGATGTCTCCTGTTGCTGACTAGTACCTACCCTTTCCGCTTTCTTAATGTAATAGTGTTTCTCAATTTTGTTTTTGTGATTCTTCTTTTGTTGTTGTGTTTCTCAATTTTGTTGTTGTTTATGAATTTGTTTGTGTTTCTCAATTTGTTGTTGTCACCCCTTCTACCCTGAAGGTGTACCTCGCAGCCAATTCCGTGTGGCATCAGGGCTACGCAAGAGTGTCTCCAGGTGCGCATCGACTTGCTTCGCGCTTTATGAGGGGTGCCAGGCGGCTTCGCCCCTGTCAGCCCAAGTCTGTCCCTACCTGGGACCTTGCCATTGTGGTTCGTGGACTGTCCAGTGCACCCTTTGACCCCCTGGCGAGCCTTAGTTTAAAGCTGCTCTCACTGAAGGCTCTCACTGAGCTCTTCTGCTCGCGCTGGTGTCTGTCAAGAGTGTCACCTGACCAGTGTAACCTGACAGCTTTGTCTGTCAGTCCAGGCTGTTTGGAATTTGCGCAGGGAGACGTGAGAGTCACGCTGCGCCCTAATCCATTCTCTCACCCTAAAGTGCTGTTGTCAGACCCCCACTCAAGGATCATCGAGCTCTCTGCTCTGCCCAAGACGGGTGGTTCTGTGCCTGTCACTCTGTGCCCTGTCAGAGCACTATGTGCCTATTTGACCCGCACGCAAGGCATCAGAAAGGCCAATCAGTTGTGTGTTTGTCATGGCAAACGCGCCCTTGGCCGGGCTCTGTCTGCCCAGCGCTTGTCTCACTGGCTTACCGAGGCTATTAGGCTGGCATATGAGGCTGCGGGTGTTCCTCCCCCTTGCATGTTAGAGCTCATTCTACCGTGGGATAGCTGACTCGTGGGCCTTTTGAAAGGGTGTCCTCATGCAGGATATTTGCAGGAGCGCCTCTTGGGCCTCTAGCAATACATTTGCACGTTTTTACGTGCTGGACGTCACCAGGCCTGGCGTAGCTGAGAGTGTGCTCTCTGCTCCTCTCGGACCTTAGCCCTGTCGGCCTTGTCTATTCGCTGTGCGCTTATACTCTGGCCATTACATGGCCTGGCTTAGCCCAGTGCCTTAGCCCTGTCAGATCTTCGTCCCCTCGTGTGTGAGGCTACTTGAGGTTTGGTTGTAGTGATCCATTCGTTATGTTTCAGGAACCCCAGGGTCACTTCCCAGTCACACCCACTATCCTACCCCAGGTTATAGTTATGGCTATTGACTACTGACTTTTTGGAGACATTGTTCATCCGCTTGGGCATTAAGTTAAGTCTTGTTATTGTCAATTTCTCTACATACAGGATGTACAGAGGAATTGAAATTACATGCTAGCTATCCCACAGTGATGCATGCGGTCTACACGTGCCGCCTGCTATGGCACTCTCTCACACACACACACACACACACATTCTCACACACCAAAATGTGACAAATAAATCTCTCTTTGATTTATTTAATATTGAATACACAACTGTTTTTAAAAAATATTAACAGTCAAATACAAATGGTAATTATGGTAAAAAAAAAAAAAGGTAAATTATACTCCAAGGTGGAAATTAAAACAGCTTTTTCTTCTCTGTGCACTGTGGCCCAGAATATTGAGCACGGCATCTGCATGTGTCTGGGGAAACACACTTCCCTCCATTGAGGCATGACTTTCTGCATACAGCTGCCAGAAAAGAATGAGAAGCCTGTTAAAATTTTAGGTAACATTTTAGTTGATATGACACATTTATAGCAGCAATCATAAATTACTCACAAAGCATTGTTTCACAAGAAATGACAAGCCGTTTCAAGCTGTTTCAAGACATTTGGGGGCCCCCCGAGTAAAAAGAACAAAGTAATGCTATTCCAGTTTGTTACTAGCATTGACAGACAGGTAGCCAATATAAACATTACCCAAATTTTGCTGCTAGCCTACCAGGTGCTAAATTGCATCATTGTATAAGCTACATAAAGCAAATATGTCCAGTGTGCATTATCATTTATAACTCATTCAAGTCATAAACAGTTGTTTTCTGGGTCGAATTAGGCAATTGCCTGGTTTGCCTTATAGTTAACACTTAACCTGTCATGAATGTGGGACACAGCATGGCATTCGTTTCCAGTCTCTGCCATCCTGGATAAGCAATCAACCTAGTTGCCCATGTAACAATTCACTAGCCAAAAACAAACCATAGCACTCCTGGGCTTATTAACCCATGTAATACTTAAGTAGTCCCGATAGTGCGAAGAGGTGAAAAAAGGTTTGCGGTTTCTTTTTGTACAAGGAGTGTAAAAAGGCTTTTAAGTAATTTATTCAATTTTACTGTGTGCAATCTCTAATCATTGTTAACATTAATTGTGTTTATTAAACCGATATATGAAGGGGACACAGTGCGCACAGCTTATGTCCCATACCACAACTATATCCTGTATCATATCGTCGCTGTCTGATGGAAACCACGTATGTCCAAAACGGCTATTTTTCAGGAAACACTAAAAACTATGTATATTCTAAATAAATAAATTCTGTGTTGTCAAAATTGGCATTACACCTTAAGATGTGATTATATAACTGTGTGTAATGTTGTATTGCCAATATTTTTCCCAAATATTTCTTAAATGGAGTTACGAGGATTTTGACAGGCAAATATATGGATATGCGTGTATTGTTCTAAGCGGTTGCGTTACGTCTTATTGATTTTAGCAGGCGCGTTGTCTACAGAGCCTCTGTATACTAGTAGGCAACCATTCATTGTATTGAGATCAATTAACAGACTAGACCTAAAACACTTTATTAAAGCCTACAGCTTGTGTAGCATGGTTGATTAGCCTTTATACGCTCAAAACATTGACTAGTTAGCTGACATAAATGTAACAGAAGCCCGATGGTTTTAAGAGGGAAACGTACCTGCAAACTCACCCGTCTACTCGTACTCCTCCTCACATTTAAGACCAATATATCAAAACACTTAAAAACGTATTCAGTTCATTTCGCTATACTTTCCTTGCAAGGATATAATTTCTAAATACACAGCATCACTAAACTTCTTGCTAAACTGGCTCAATAGTGCTCTCTTCCTTAAAGGAGTAGGTCTAAAAACAGCAGTTCAGCTGTACAGTACAGTACAGTACAGTAAATCAATTAAATAAATATTAAATTAACTTTATAATACATATCACAAGTAATGTACAAGTAGGAGATAACAACTATAAGACACACAAACTTTTTTTTTTGAATATTACTCCCCATATCCGAGATCTCAGATAGAGATGGAGAAGGATCAGAGAGAGAGGGGGGGGGGAAGAGAATGTTTTGGCTGTAGAAAGTAGGCAATTTGAAATGTATATTGATATAGTGAGTAATTTTGTATTCTATTGTTCAAATTGGACATTTTACAAAGATTGCATTTTTACTACTTAATACTACTTATCTCTGAGATGTTTTTTAAAAAATATGCGACAGATGAAGAGAATGGAGAAGGATCAGAGAGAGAGAGAGGAGGTACAAAACCCAGAGACCCACAACAGACCCCCTCAGATTTATCCTCAACAATTTCAAAAGCCAATTCTGTGTGGACATTTATGAACATAACTGCATCAGTCTTAGAACTAACTTGTAGGACAGTGTGTTTCTTTGTTGTGTCGTTTGACTTGGGTGACACACACCCAAAACCACAGTATGTGTGCATGTGTGTTGTATGTATGTAGGAAATAATGTGTTGTGCTAATGTTTTAAATTATTACAAAAACTGTGAAAGTCTTTTGAGATGACTTCTTTGAGGTCTTGGAGGTGCTGATATTTCATATCAGTGATCTTCAGGCATTCTGTGTAGAGTGGTGACACTACAGTTCCATCTGTTCCGTGCCGTAGTTGGTGGTTTGGGAATGGAGACCAGTCATCAGAATGTGAGATCTTAAAATCCATCATCCCATCCGCACTGTACCAAATACAAAAATACAAATAGATAAGTAGTAAAACAGTATATCAGTATATCAGTATACATTTCAAATTGCCTGCTTTCTACAGCCAAAATGTTCTCTTCCTCCTCTCTCTCTGATCCTTCTCTATCTCCCTCTGAGACCTCAGATATTAACCTCAGCGCATCATAAGGCACATTCACCAACTGACAAATTTCCCCAAGGGACAGAGACATTACTACTGCCAAAAAAAATAAAGTTATAAGTTAAGTGTACTTAAAACGTTTGCACTGTAAGACCTAGGCTAGTTGTGCATGGTGGAATTCAGGCTGTGGGTGCTCTATGAGATGTTGTAGGATCTAGCACAATTACACAGCCCCTGCGTTGTCTATTGAGACCGGGGTTTATTGTAGTGTAATCAGGAGGACAGAAAGCAAGCCGATGGCTTGCCAAGGGGAGATGCCTACAATTTGTAATAAAAATTAAATCACGCTAAATTTCTGCAACATTTCATAGTTTTAATTTGACGACACTGTAGTGCTAACATACATTGAAACATAAAGCGCTTCGCTAGTTGAGATTAGTGACTAGCGCGAAAAGCTAGGCCATCAATTCCATTCGTCTTGACATCAAAACTGATATTGATATATCGTAAATATGGTGATTAATTAAAGAAATCACAGGTTAACATATCAGTACGGTGTTAGTAATGTACATGGAAAGCGCCTCTATCACCCGGAGACAAAAGCTAACGTTTACTGCTGAGCTAATCATTTCTAGAAAACAATAACTATAACCATGATTTCAATCACCTTTACATAATCTTAGTATCTTAATAGACATAAAGTGTAGTAGAAATTACCTGATACGAAGTTGAGACAAAAAAGATGTTTAAATTTGTTGCTCTCAGCTGCACGACTCCTCTAAAAACGCAGCTCCTCTGGATGACAAGGGGGTGGAGTTACGTGGTTTTGGTGACAGTTAAAGTGCCCAATGGAGTTACGAGTTTTAACCACAAGCTATTTTCAAGACTTTTCATTGGTTATTCATTTGTAAAACTTACAGACCCACCTGTTTTTTCGCCCGACAGCGACAATATGCAATATGAATCAGGTCTTTAAAGTGGATGCAAAGACAATCACAGCACACTGCTAACGCGTCTGTGAAATGAATTGGGTAGGAGGAACTGGAGCTTACCCTGATGATCAAAAACTGTCTGGAATAATAGGTCTGAAAGGAAGAATCAGATGACTTCACTAAGGTACCAGATCCCAACCCACCACTGAATGACAGTCAGGTCACAATAATCTTCTTTAATGTACTTTATTTATCCTCATTAAAGTCATATTTTCTGCATGCATTTGTGTGGGTTTGGTTTCTGTACCATATCAAAGAATACAACTACAATTTCCTTCATGACTATGTATAGAACACAAGATATATTACATTTTTTTTTAGATTGTATTACATATAAGATAGACTCCTGAAGTAAGGTATTTTAAACACTCCATGTGTGAGAATTTCTATCGGTGAGGAGGTATACCACATACAATACAATAAAATGTTTTATCCCACCCCTTATCTCGAGCTCAATCCCCTGACAATGACAGTAGTTGGGTGTTGAGGGATCAATTTGTCAAATTATTTTAGTTAATATGCATGCCTTAAATTTAAGTTAAATATATCCTGTAGTTGCAAAGACGCATGCAGTGAATTTTAGTTAAATATGACCTGCAGTGAGAGAGGAATTTGTGTATGCAATCTATGTGTTGTATAATATGCTTTGATTGCTTGTCAAGTCAATGTGGTTTACATGTTTAGTTTTTTCCCTATTCAATAAAGGAACAAAATGTCACACTTTGTATTTATATTTATATGGGATGTGTAATTTATATGATGGAGTATTAGGGGCACACTGAGGAAGGACAAAAAATATATATATACACATTTATGACATTGGCTCTTTCTGTGGAGAAGATGCAATTTGCTGCATATTTTTTTAAAGTCCTGATACTTATGTGATGCTGATGTTCCAAAAGATTAAGTATCTTTTTGTTTGTGAAAGCTATACTGAAGTACAATTCCACAAAATGCTCCACAGCCCTCATTTTAACAACTCTCCTCTAAAACAATTGGTTACGATGTTATGACTTTATAAATGAATGACATATATTAATATTAAAATATACACATATATTAAAAATGTGTGTATATATATATATATATATAATATATATAATGTAATCTAATAATGATTGCAACATCATCTAAAACAATTTCTCTAAAATGACTGACAGTGGAATAACTAGTGGTTTCAGTTGAGCCTGAGATAAGGCATAAGATTAAATAAATCCTGGAATTTTACCCTGGTCAGGGGCAGGCTTACTCCACAGAATAAATATCCATGGTAACTTATACCATAACATATCCTGCTGCCCCCTATCCTGGTTTTGTGCAACTGGATCATGGATAAATTTAGCCAGGATAACCAAGACATCCCGGTTTAATCCCTTATCCTAGTTTTGTGCAATAGGCCCCAGGTTTGGCCCCAAGTATAAACGGGGCTAATGCTATATTGTGTATGATCCATCTCGTCCACTCTAGATTTCTCGTTTCTCATAGCTGTAGGCCTAGCTTTCGCTAGCTAGCTAACTGGAGACGCAGAATGCTATGTCCCCAGCAAGGGTTCGTATTTTGAAGATGGTGGCGCAAAAAGGCTATCCCGTAAAAATCAACCCAATTTAATGTATATATAAATGAAAATTACCAAGTTTACCAGAACACCACAATTTATTGATGGATGTAATTACTATTTTTCAAATTATATTTTTAAAATAAAAAAATATATTTTTTAATAAAAAACAAAAATAAAACTTTTATTTTTATTTCCTAAAATGTCATCTCTTTCTCTCAAAACACTAAAGACAAAATCTAAAATTCAAGCTTCACTCACAAAACCTTTCACTTGTCTTGCAAAACCAAACATTTGACCCAAAACTTTTTTAACTTTAAAAAATCAAGCACTACTAAAAAAATCAAGCACTACTACCAAAAACCACACAAAACCAGCCAGGGCCGGCTCGTCCATTAGGCAATATAGGCAAATGCTAGGGGCGCAATCCATCCAGGGGGCGCCATACAAGGGAGGGGAGGGGAAAAAATGCAAACATTCCACTAAAACAAGTTAGTATTAATGTGCCTTATAATAATAATAAAAAAAACTAATCTCACATGCCTTAATCTATAGTAGGCTAATAATCATAATGATGCATTACTTGATGCATTACTTTCCTGTGGCGCCCCACCTCCCCATTTCGTCTAATTAGTCATTACCTGCTACATGAGAGAACGCAACGCAACCTACCTCACTTCAATCGCGATTTTAAAAAATTGTCGCTGTTAATAGACTGTTGTCTATCTTAGTGAATAACAACGCATATTTCTGCGGGTGTTTAGCATGCAAGATACAGCAAGTTATAACGTAAAGTTAAAGGTAAACTGCTCCTTTACAACATACAGCAAACGGTCAGTTATTTTGCCTACATTTGCGACGTAATACTAGTTTATTTTAGGTAACGTGCATCCCGTGGTTGATGGCCGATGAGATTGGATGCGCAGGTTTTTTGCCTTTACTAAGTCGCCTTGTGTCTTAAATATAGCCTGCTTCATTGGACTGAAATTTCAGGTGTCAGGCTACTTCTTGTTTGCTCCTGGTGTAGTTTGTTGCCATATGCCTTTTTAAACCCATAAATCCAAGTATTTGTGCATCATAAATTCTCAATGACTATATGGAAGATAAGATTTATTATAGTCTAATTGACATGGAACATAGGTGAAAATGGCCTTGTTCCAACTTTTTTGGGATTTATATATTAACTACAGAGGTTACTCACACCCACCCCTGCAAATCCTCCTGTCACCTAAACCTCAGTGGCACAATCTAGCAGTGGGTTTTGAATGTGTTAAATTTGTTTATTTAAATAAACAAATGTCTTAAGACAAAGCTATTTAGTTTCTTGTGAGAATGTAGCAGTGGATTTTACTGCAATGCAAGGGGGCGCCACCTAATATCTTGCCTAGGGTTCCAAATCTGTTAGAGCCGGGCCTGAAAACAGCACAGTACATAAATAAATACAAAACGGTGTGGGATAGTGGGAAACAAATATTTATTCATTTACTGTATTTTTGTACTCAAATTTGTAAACAAAAAAGCTAACATATAAACAAAAAAGAACTGTAAATAAAAAAAAAATGATATATTTTAATTTTTTTTACAGCATATTCAGATACATGTAATTTATTCTGCCTCAGCATCACACCTCTGTGGACTTCATCCACATCACATGCTATGTTCTCCCTTGCTAGGCAACTGTATCTGACACAGTATGATGTATACATGTTCTGCTTCCCAGACAATACAGTATACATTCTAGTACTGAGTTTACTGTAAAAGTTTACTGTACTTACTTCCACATATTGACATCGTTGCTCTTTGACTCTCAGTTTCGCTCAAATGGTACCCGATAAACTTGTTTTATCCTTATGATGTTGCGTTGCAGGAGTCACATTATTTATTCCCTGAAAACGTATGTTGTCTTCTATAATCTGCTGTATTTCACACAGTCGAATTCCACAATACAGTTTTTCTTGATTGCTAAAACACTAAACCCTATTGTCTGAACCAAATTTTCAGTTGCCTGAACCCACGTATTGAATCAGTCACTATTTTGGCAAAACCATAAGCACTTTTCACCTGTTTAGACACATCTTGTCAACACATTGTTATTGTGATGCACCTATGTTTCATAATGGTGAGCACTGGTGGCTAAAGTAACAACTAAAGCTCAGGTGTCACACACAACAACAACTCAAAATTCATCACACTTGTGGCACATTTTACAAAAGACCTCTTACTGTATAGCGCTTCACAGCAAAGAGCACAAATGAGCAACAGAGGCAAGGAAAAAACTTTCATATATATATATATATATATATATATATAATCTTATGGTATAAGAAGAAACCATGGGCAGTTCCGATGACTGAGTTTTCACAGAGGCCTCCAGGTTAGAGAGTGGTTCAATATGAATAAAGGTTTTACATGTATCAATCTTTACTTTCCCCTTTCCTGAACCCCAGACCAGAGTATGTCAAGCCTGAAAACGGCATGCCGTGTTTTTTTTTTCCTCCGTTGCCTGGCCAGAGAAAATGTGGCCTGTGATGTGGACGAAGTACTGTTGCCTGACCCAGTACGAAGAAATGATGCTGTGGCAGAGTAGTACAGTAATGCACTTTTCTTTGTACTTTATGTGTATTTTTGCTTTATTTTTCACTGTATGTATAAGTGCTACATGTAAATGCACAGAATTTCTGTGTGTGTTTTTTTTGGCAAATTCTTTTTTGATAGTTCTTACTGTATTTTTGTTTCATGCATAAATTAAACTCAATTCAATTTTATTTGTATAGCGCATTTTACAAAAGACAGGTATCGTAGCGCTTAACAAAGAGCACCAATTAGCAAGTGGATATGTTTTTTGGCCATGCGTCGTCGCGTGGTGCCTTCCAATATATTCTTTGCAAACGGCTACTACAACCTCCTTGCAGGAGTTCATAAATTCAGGTAGGCTGAACGCAGACCTTTCCTTCCACTCTTCTTTGTACATCCTACATTTGCTAACAACTTTTCTTTTTGTCGCTTTGGACAGTGACATTTTGCTTCGCTAGTTAAGAATCTTGAGTGTTTCACACATCCCAAACAGAAACAACATGAGGATGTCATGCGAGAATAAGCAACTTCTACTAATGCATAGCCAAATCATTAGGCATAGCCTGCCTCTCTCATAGTCATGCCATGCACCAATCTTTGACCTTGCCCACTACCTCTGACACAGACTCCTCTTCTTCCTCTTCCTCTGTATTGCTCCATTGTTGGATCAACTCATGCCATTTGCAATTGACTAGGCTTATGCAGTTTACTAATTGGGTTCACTGATTGGACACGCGTTTTCAATCCGTCCCGGATGGTTCACATTGGATGGTTCACAGTCTTCGGTCCAGTGTAACAGAACGGTGCCTCAGGTCTTTACCAAAATTTCAGGCGCCAGGCAGGCCCAAAATCCTGCCACTTTAACACAAGAGTCCAAGGCACAAATCTGCCAGCACAAACAAATCAGATAACGATAAATCAGAGAATGACAACGATCCTAGTTTAAGAAACGACAACACCCAAAAGTATGTTTAGGAAGTTCATTGAAAAATCAAAAAGCACAAACCAAAGAAGTCAAACATAGGCATGCAATGCCTAATCCGAATAAACAAACCAATTAGGCCCAAAACACACACACACACACAAAAAAAATAAACAATGGAAACAAAAGGCGCTGTAAATTAGTTGTTCCGTGGCTGTATGGTTGTAGAGTAGTGGTTGTGTTGTGTTGTGCGCAACGGTAATATGTTTGAGAGGGAGTTGTATTGACTAGAATGTTGTAAAGTAGTTTTGTTGGGGATGGCAGCTCTGGAGAGAAGTTGGTTAAGCGAGAGGAAGCTTTGGGTGCACGAGGTAGAGCCTCAGTTTATTACTCACGGTACTGTTTATCAGTGAATCAGTTTATTACTCACGGTACTGTTTATCAGTGAATCAGTACTTGCAATTATCCACAGTAGGTCCAGTGAACATTTAGCGTATTCCGTGTGATGTGGTGAGTCCTCCGCCTTGGCCTGTGTAAACACTGGGAATAACAACCGCTGTATATCTGAGGTTCGGGGTCCGAACATCCAGTAGTAGCGTAGTCAGTCCAGAGAAACAAACGGCGTGACCAGTCTCCCGACACTCAGAACTTGAACATATAATCCTTTTTCGTCACGTCGGTAACAAGGGTTTTAACTGAAGAGTGCTAGCGTTAAAGTATAACACGCATTAGCCACTCAAAACGTACAAACAAAACGCTTCCTCAAGGCGCAAACCACAAAAACTCTCTCCCACCACTGAGCTCACCTTGCCTTGCAATATAGGTGAACCAATTCAATTCAATTCAATTCAATTTTATTTATATAGCGCATTTTTACAAAAGGCATGTCACAAAGCGCTTAACACAAGAGGCCCAATGAGCAACAGGGGCAAGGAAAAACTCCCTCGCAGCGTTTTTTGTTTTTACTTGTTATGGTAGAGGAAGAAACCTTGGGCAGTTCCGACGGCTCAAGGGGCTAACCCAACTGCCTAGGGCAGGTTTTCAGTCTCTTAGATGGTGAGTAGTCCACTATTATTCCAATTACAGCCACAGCCACAATCAGGATGGTTGGGTGGCTGGCTGGCAGCTCAGCACAGAGTCCACTTTGCTCGGCTGAGGCTTAATGGGTTAGGGTTAGGGTCAAAAATCAAAATGCCCATTATACTCCAATGTGAGCATCCTCACGCATGCAAGTACACACATACATATCCTAGGTAGCATACCTCTGGCCTACCCAGTTGGCACTTGCTGGCATTTGACTACCAGTCCTGCAGCCTTAATTCGCCAGGTGTCTCAAATGGTCAGCCCATGAAGAGCTATATATGACCACTAGGGGACGATATGCTTTGGTCACAATTCGATTGTATCACGATTCTAAGGTGCCGATTCGATTTGTATCACGATTCTCGATAATTGCGATTCGATATAAACAATGATTGCAATTTTCTTTAAAGGTCTACAATGATCTCCTTATCTCATCTGATAATGGATGCATTTCATTATTAATCCTACTGGATCTAAGTGCTGCCTTTGACACTATTGGTCACAGCATCCTTCTACATAGACTTGAGCATATGATTGGCATCAAAGATTCTGCATTAGCCTGGCTCAGGTCATACCTTACTGGACGTTAGCAGTTTGTACATGCACATAATGAAGCATCATGCCACACTGAAGTCAAGTATGGTGTGCCCCAAGGATCAGTACTGGGACTTCTGCTATTCTTCCTTTACATGCTACCTTTGGGATCTGTTATTAGAAAACATGGCATTACCTTCCACTCTTATGCAGATGACACCCAACTATACCTTTCAATGAAGCCTAATGATTGTTCACCAGTAACAAAACTTGTTGCCTGCCTCAGTGAAATCAAAAACTGGATGACTAATAATTTCCTTTGCTTAAACTCTGATTGGCCCTAAAAATCTGACCAACACTTTACCCCATCATCAGAGCTTACTTAGTGACCTTTCACTAACACCTAACACAAAGGTCAAGAACCTTGGGGTGTATATTGATCAAGACCTCTCTTTAAATAGTCATGTAAAGCATATCTCCAAAACCTCATTCTTTCATTTACGTAACATTGCTAAGGTCAGAAAATTTCCTTTCTTTTGAGGATGCAGAAAAACTAATACATGCATTTGTTACCTCCAGACTTGACTATTGTAATGCACTGTTCTCTGGATGTGGTACTAGCTGCATCAAAAACCTTCAACTAATACAAAATGCTGCAGCACGAGCACTCACTAGGACAAAAAAATATGAACATATCACACCTATCCTTGCTTCCTTACATTGGCTTCCTGTTAAAAGCCGAATTGATTTTAAAATACTTCTCCTAACATATAAAGCCCTTAATGGCCTTGCTCCAGCATATATTAAAGACTTACTTGTTCCCTACCACCCTTCTAGACCCCTAAGGTCACAGAATGCTGGTCTCCTAGTAATTCCTAGAATATCAAAATCCACAATGGGAGGAAGAGCATTCTGACATTGTGCGCCTGTCCTGTGGAACAAACTCCCTTCTAACATTCGTCAAGCGGACACTCTCAACACCTTTAAGTCTAGACTCAAAACTTTTCTATTTACTGACCCCTTTAGTTAGGGATGGTGTATGGTAAGCCACACCTCCTCAGGGTATTATTGGAAAGGACTGCCTCTGCTGTAAGCTCCTGTCCAGGGCTTGGTGGCCACTGACCATTTCCTTTGGTGGTGTTGGCTTGTTATACATCATACCTTAGTTATGCTGCTATAGTTTAATGCCGCCACAATCCACCCATCTGTTAACCCGTACAATTTTCACTCGGTCTTTCTCCTCCTCTCTCTTTCCTCTCCACTTATTTCTCTCTCTTCACTTAAGCTGGATTTATACTTCTGCGTCGCGTCGTCGCAGACACTGTTGCAGACACCTCCGCCGACGTTTTTGATTTATACTTCCGTGGTCGATTTATACCTCTGCGTCCGCATAATTGCTACGCGTGGCAGTTCACTGCTTCTGGTGCAAATCAACAGGCTGTAGCTAGCGGCAAGCTACAAGCTGGCCTCATCCACAATGTCATCTATTGTGGTCTATTGAGGTTTGCAAAGCGTTGTGGACAACACTAAAGCCCGAGTTTTTGCCCTGTCTGTCAACTAACCAGTGGAAAACGATAGCCGGAGATTTCTGGAGACTGTGGAACTTCCCAAACTGTGTCGGATGCGTTGATGGGAAGCTTTGTCTGCTTAATAAGCATAGTTATCAGGTCATTACTTTCTATGGTCAACTGTCTTTGTCAGGTGAATGGGTAGTTATAAGGCAATTTATGTAAATTCAAAAATGCCGGCCTTGTACACACAACACACTAGAAAGGCGGAGAACTGGAATTGATGTAAAGCGGACCAATCACAATCCATGACGTATGCGTTGGTCTGCGTACCGTGTCGGCGACACTTTGACGCGTAGTCAGGATTTTTTTCATGCGCACGAAAGGTGTATGCGTTGTCGGCGAAGGTCTGATTGGTGTCGGCGAAGGTATGCGACGACGCAACGCAGAAGTATAAATCCAGCTTTAGCCAACATCTGTACATGGTTGCACATGCAATATAACTGACATTCTCTGAAATCTGATGGAGACTGTTCTAACTCATCTCTTCTCTGATTTTCCATGCCATTACCACCCTGTCGTGAGTCATCACTGCCTTCTACTGCCTGCGCCTGCACCTCCTGGGACCTTCTTCCAACGTGATCCGGCGGCACTCCTGAATGGTCCTCAACCCACTCCACTGTCCATGCCACTGCCTCCCTGCTGAGGGTCACCCCTGCCATCCACTGCCTGATCCTGCATCTCTGGCTTCCTGGGCGGTCTGCCTTCAGCTTCAGAGATGACCCTGACATGATTGATACAGCCTCCAACCGGCCCCTGGCTTGACTGCGCCTAATGACATGGGACTACATCCTGGGATTCTAATGGGACTCCTATATTACTTTATTTACCAAAATTTTCTTGTAATGTGTATCTAATGGAATAATAGTGGACTACTCACCATCTGAGAGACCGAAAACCTGCCCTAGGCAGTTGGGTTAGCCCCTTGAGCCGTCGGAACTGCCCAAGGTTTCTTCCTTTACCATAACAAGTAAAAACAAAAAACGCTGCTAGGGAGTTTTTCCTTGCCCCTGTTGCTCATTGGGCCTCTTGTGTTAAGCGCTTTGTGACATGCCTTTTGTAAAAATGTGCTATATAAATAAAATTGAATTGAATTGAATTTAATGTCGTTCCCATAAACAACCCACATCAGTCTGTGTCAGTCAGTCCAGCAGCTGACATTTATTACCGAGACAAACAGAGGTACGTACATAACGAACAGCATTTTCTAAAGTTGAAATGTCCACACAGCACAAATGTGGGCTTAAAAATTAATTAATAATTAACTTAATGTAATGAATTCTTCAACAGATTAATCATTAATCAAAATCAAGTTTTTCTGGACACGGATATCAGTGTTTCCCCTAGGATGTCTTTGAAGGTGAGGGGGCCAGGAAGTAGAGAAACCGAAACGTACAACTTTTGAATCGATACCCACCCTAAAATAGAAATATATGAATAAACCTAGTCTTGAAATACTGTAGCAAGCATAACCTGTAGAGCTAGGCAGTTTACAGTGAAGGAGACTAAATCAACCATCCAACACCCCCAACCCCAGAGTGACCCCTGACCCCAACCCCCTGAAGGAATGAAGAAATCAAAATAGAAGGCTATATTTACTACCTACCTAAAATGTTCATAATTTCAAAACATTTACAACTGTTTCAGAAACTGTTTAAAATACAAGGCACAAGCATCAGGCCTATTTCATTTCAATGGAAAATATTATTAGGGCTGTCCAAAGTTACATTAAAATCACAAGACAGTTGCATTAAGGCCCAGAAGTTCGCTATGAAAAAAGGTCTGTGTTTAAAACTCGTGCTGTTTATTCACCGTTAACCGTACTGTAGAACATCAATTGTCAATCGTTGACACTGCTTTCTTGCCTGGCAATATCAGCTGCCGAAATGGGAAATGCTACCCTATAGCAGTAGGCTATTGCAGACAGCAGTGTTGCGCCTAAGGGCAGCATTCTCTGAATGAATTCATGAACGTGTTTAATTTTGGTGGACGTGAACTAAACGAACTAACGTTATATTAGGCTACTGCCTGATGAATGATACTGTGAACACGTTCGCTTTAAAAACTTTGAACTATGAACTGTATAACATGTAGAAAGTGAACTTTCCCAGTGCTGAAAATGGTCTAGTCTTGTCTTAGGCTAACGTTACTTTCTGCGACAGTTAGTGTAATCGCTCAAATGACCCTTAATTTATAGAATAGTGGGGAAATTCAGAGAAACCCATACAACTCAGGCAAGAACTAGCGGTCTGGCTTTACTTTACTAGCACACAAGACCGGGAGACCTAGACGTCTTCATAACGTAATTTTAAGTAACACAGGATAAAGTAACATAACGTCTGCTGTTTACCGGTACTTGTCAATAAATGTTGCTCATCAGCTGATGACCAACCACCAGGCGAGGTGGAGCGTTGTACAATCAAAACCCCCAGCCAGACCTGAGAGTAGGCTGGGGAAAACACCAGTGAGTATGCCAGTAGAACTGCGCTACCGACGCAAAGACTTGAATACAAAGGCAATGAAAATTCTGAAGGTGCGACGGCAAGGATTAAGGTGTGGCGGCGGGCCGCCGCAGTGAGATGTACATAGGTGAAACCCTATGATGTAATAAATAAAAAATCGCGATATGTACATGAATCGATTTTTTTTCCCACCCCTAATGACCACGTCATCTATGTATGCTCCGATCCTCTTAGCACCTGGTCCATTAGGCGCTGAAAAGTGGCGTAATCCAAAAGGCATGGTTGTGAAATGAAACAATCCAGTTGGAGCTCTGAAGGCAGTCAGCTCCTGGGCTTCAGGCGTTACGGGCACCTGCCAATAGCCCTTACATAAATCCAAGGTGCTAAGGTATGCTGTGTTACCAAGTCTTTCAATCAGCTCATCCACTCTCGGCATAGGGTAGGGGTCAAAGGCAGAGATGCCGTTCAGCTTTGAGAAGTCCACGCGGAACCGCAAACCCCCCTCTTTCTTTGGGACAAGGACAACAGGGCTGCACCATTGACTGAGTGATGGTACTATCACGCCCATCTCCAACACTGAACCTCCTGCTTCAAAGCAGGAATCAGCAGCGCTGGAACTCTGAAGGACGAATTCTGAAGAATGGAACCTGGGGATGTCAATCCTTGGCATGCCAATCCCTCACCTTTCGGCGAAATTCGCCGTTTTGAAACCAATACGGGCCGTTTATGTGAATCGTGCAGATCCGAGGAGATTTTTTTTTTGAGGGGGGGGGGGGGGGGGGGGGGGGGGGGGGGATCGAGTGAACAGATGACTTCACTTAACAGCTCCATAGACTGTATGTGGACCGCAGAACAATGTTGCTAAACATTTGGTCACATACAGGGTTACAGCCAATCGAGATCTACTGGTACAATCCACTGCTGGTTGCCAGTTCTCTCTTCCGAATATTCCATTGAGTCAGGCCGCAAAGTCACCTGTTTGTATCGATTGACCTGGCAACCTCTTCTCCCCACTGGTTTTTGTGGTGATTTTTACGTCCATGTCTAGAGGGGCTCAAACTGATTTTACACATACAGGCACACACATAGAGGCCTCCATGCAGGTCTACAGGAAGGTCCTTATTTGGGATTGAATCCGGTTATTGACTGAACCATGAAGGACACCACACCAAGCTGAAACTATATTCTCATTAGGCTGAGAACTAAATCATTTAAAAAGACTGATATCAGATTCTGAGGAAGGGAGTGAAGGCCCAGGTGGCGCTGGGACCTGCTACAGAACAGAGATTTATTATGAGGTGGTTTTATGGAAGCATAAGCTCAGCAGAAGATGAACAAAGAGACTCTGTAGAAGTGGTCAGGGAGGATGAGTGGAACTGGCCAGAGTCCGGTACCAAGGAGATAATGAGCCCTGGTCACACATAAACAGGGCACAAGTCCTGAAGCACACACACACAGATGCACAACATACAAGGTCACTAACACACTGGAGCCACAGAGTTGGACATGGAACGAGTGTTAGAATATCCATATATATGTATTAATATCAACTGAACAACACAAGTTTCTAATCTGGGAACACACCTGATGTAAGGTATAATTAATGTAGAGAGTGTCTTAGTATTTTCCGGGTTTTGAAGTGATTTGTGAATAAGTGTAGTCTAACCCAGTCTAACAAAACAAGAGGTGATTTTACAACTGAACGAGCCTGAGCTCTATCTAAAAGATATAAGACTTGGAGCTAATCCAAAGCAGATGTTGAGAGCAAAAGCCATAACACAAGGTCATGAGATGGGAAAACTATAAAGTGGAGCACGAGCTCCTCCATGTGGGTAAATTGGGTGAACACGGTTGAAAGGGAAAATGTTCATAATAATGAGAGGATATGAATATCCATGGAATTGGAGATAAGTGACCAGAAACTGATAGGACAGATGTTTTGAACCCAGATAAGTTCTTAAAATCCAATTGGACAAATGTAAATTAAGGCTTCATTCAAAATATCCATGCACGGGGAGAAACAGGGGTTTTTTTCAGAGAAAGGAGATTTTGGGCTTTGAAGGAATATTTTGAGGGAACCCCGAGCTTTGGAATATCAGAGACAGACATTGTACAACTTTCCTTGTTGTGACCCTGTGTATTTCTACAAGTGACTGTCAATAAAGATCCAACTTCAGCACTCTATCTCCTGGCGTGGACATCGACTAACTAATTATTCTACCACATAAATTGGCGACCCAGATGGGACTCCAGATAAGGATCAACTGATCGATATCCTGGCAAGTGTCTTCTGAGGGGCGCGTTTCGGAAAACTACTGCCTAGTAAGTTGGCGATAGTTTTTAAAATTTCCGTCACTTAGAGATAGTGTAGGGATTTTCGGTCAGCGGAACCTTAGGAGAAGAACTAAAAATGTAATTAGTTAAAATTAGGAGATAGAGCTGCGGGTTTGTCAAATTGTGTGAATGAAATGTTTTGTTTGGAGTCTGACATTTTATTTTTGTAACGTAGGCTGAGTGACGTCAGATTTTGGCCTGATTGACGTGAATGTATGCTCGCCGAATGCTGAAAGAGGTTGAAAAACAGTGACAAGGATGCCGCTGTGTAATGAAATGTATGATGGACGTTATATGGGGTAGCCTATGAGAGTGTTGTGGAAAGTGCGGGTGTAGCCGTGTATGTGCGTGATTGGTAGCGCTGAATGTGTGATGGAATGAGCCTGAGTCTTGTAGCCTAGTTAAATATCCAATTGATCAAAATATTAAAAAGTGAGGCAATCAATGGAACATTATTAGAATAAAATAAAACATAGAATAGTCTCAGAAAACATAATTTGGACATTTGGCAAGATAAACAAAATAAAATTAAATTAAACTAGTATTAGACTATCGCCCATTCAGCATATTTGCTGGACGTTTACTAGTTTGTGACACGGTAGCGACTGGCCGTAATTATTGGTCACCATATGGTTTAATTATAATAAAGGTTTAAAAGCCCGAACATAGTCTCTCAAAAGCCTGTCTATGATGTGTTTGTATACCTAGTGCAGGCACACTCTCGTTTGAACGCGTCGATTTCCAAATCTTTAGATGTAGGCTATTAGAGAAAACAAATGTTTAATCTACGGTGTGTTTTTATGTAGCCTATTGAAGGTAAAATTACGTCTTGCGAAATCCGGAAATAATTGTTATTCATTCTGATTGACCCAACGAAAATTCTATTGTTTCATTAACTTATGAATAGCCTAATTCTATATTAAATAGGCTACCATAAGTTATAACCCTGTTCTATTATGCTGACGGCCTCCTGGCAGTCAGAGAGATTCTGAGACGCGCAAATTGAACGATTAATACTAGGCATCTGAAATTTCTCTATTGTCATTGACCAAAACTACATGCTTATAGCTACAACGACAAAATTCTAATTGTTGTTGTTAAATAAGATCGCAGTAAAAAATTAAGATATATCACTATATGTGTAGCTAGCCTATGTGATATTTCTTTCCAACAGGTAGAAATAGGGCACGATATAATTATTTCCACTAGAGGGTAGCGTCGAGCTATCTAACTGGCTGGCACTGTGTATGTGTGTGTGTGTGTATGATAAGTGAACGTGATTTTTGGCTATGTGTTGTTTTTTGTGAAACAAAATGCTGTGTCAAATTGTTTGCATTTACCATTGAGGTATGGGTTTTCTCTAATTACCTAAATAGTCATTCATTAAAGTCTTTAATTACCTAAATAGAGTTTAATAAGAGTCTAAGTGATTATATCTGATCGGAAACAGTTGTTTGAAAAACATTTTATTTTTACAGGTGGTGATTGGTTCTAGGTAAAATTGGTAGGGGGTCAGAGGCTACAGGTCAAGCTGAGCCTGGGCTCTTATACCAATTTTGGGCACGACAACTTTGTCAAACAGTCACGAGGAGGTAGTAGTATGTGACTACTGGCCCCGTGGTCTGGAGACATAGGTTGTCAGTTCTCAGTCTCCTTGTGAGACTGAGGATAGGCCCCTACACCAAGACAAGTGAGTGGTCTCTAGAGGTAACTGTGAGTTACTGGCTGGACCACCCATTGTCTTGTGGGCAGGCGCTTTCTCGGGATGCCGTCTGGCTGAGGGGGTGATTGCGTGGTCATTCACTACCCTCAGCGGCGGTAGCCCCTTGATTGTGTGAGTCCTAACACCCGGTACTGATTGTTGGTTGTGGTCTCTCGGAGGATACCTGTCCGGCAGCGGTTGGAGAACCCGAGAACTAGCCCTTTCTTGCCGAGGTGTGGGATAGGCCCACAAACTTATCCTAACAGTCTGGTGGTTTTCACCAACTGTTTGGGCAGAAGCTTTCTTGGGGAGCCTTAGTGGAGGCGGTGATTGCGAGGTCATTCACCACCCTCGACGGCGGTATACCCTTGATTGCTTGGTCCTGAGACTGGTGTCAGGGGGGGTGTGGTCTCTCGGAGGAACCTGTCCGGTAGAGGTGACACTGCGGCTGTCACAAAACCTCGGACGGCAGGGAAATCTGAGAACGTGACCCCTCCCCACTGGGAGTCAGGATAAGCCCACACACATATTAGGTAAAAATAATTAAATGGATTAATTAATTAATAATAAAATAAAATAAAATAAACAGGTGCATGATTAGGAGCCCAAGAGGCTCTTGGGAAGTGTAGTGAGTGTTGAACCAATCATCCACCTTCGTTACTAGTGTATAGCATGCTAATTAGGTGCGTCCATGAAAGTACACCCAAATTGATTGTATTTCTTAATAGGGGCCGGGTCACCTGATCTGATAATATAGTTGTGCCAGCCATTGGCTAAGGGTTGATAGACTAGCATATGGTGGCTAGAGAAGTCAGCTAGCTTATTGGCTAATCTATGTTAGCTCATGTCAGCTACCTAGTGTGTTTATGCTAACTTTTGTGTGATTCTTATTGATGCATTAGCTTATGCTAGGTAACATTGTGTTCTAGCTTTAGTATGCTAATTTGTGTTAGCGTCTGTCAGCTAGGGTGTTCATGCTAGTTGTGTGGCCTATCTGTTATTGCATTAGCTTGTGCTAGCTAACAATGTGTTTTTAGTTTACCTGCTATTGAGTTTTAGCTTCTGTTAGCTAGGGTTTCATGCTAGTTTGTGGCCTAAATGTTGTTGTATAAGCCATTGACAGCTAAAGTTGTCTTTCAGTCTATCTGCTAATGTGTTCTTAGCTTATGTCAGCTAGTGTGTTCGTTCTAGCCTGTGGCCTAAATGTTGTTGTACTAGTTTGTGCTAGCTAAAATTATCTGTTTAGCCTGTCAACTAATGGGTTAAGTTAGCTTATGTCAGTCAGTGTATTTTGCTAGCTTGTAGCTAATGTGTTATGTCAGCTTGTTTAATTGCTGCTAAATGTCATGTGGTTTTGCTAGCCTATTAGCGAGACTGTTTTGTTGGGTGACGTCAGTGGTCACCTTCATCAGCATTTGGTGTTCTAATGCATTCAATGGTCAACCAGTCAGCTTCATGTACAATGCAATAGAGCTGTTTTGAAATTATTGATTTGCTTAATACACCAATATCAAAAGTTCTAATTGGATTATAGGTCGTGTTCGAGAGTGGCGGAAAGGCCTTAACGGTAGCAACAACATCTAAGGTAAGAGCCAGCTAAATAGTTGTAGAACTGGGAGAGAGATATGAAGGGGATGCTGTGGTTAGTTGGGGCAGTTATTTTCTTTACTAGCACCTCTCAGAAGCACAAATTCTAGCTGAAGAAAGAGAGCGTTCTGTGGACAGTGAATCAGAAGATCAACCATCTGAAATTCTGCACCTAACGGAATAAGATTGGCATATACGGACAACATACAACCCAAATAACCCACGAGACAGGTGACCAGGTGACCTTCGGACAGCGGGTCCAGCAACTGGCAGCCCATCAGCACGACACTCTACCCAGAGGGTTTCCAGTGCTCTGGTCCGGCCCTCCAGTCATAGACAGCCCACAGTACAGCACTCCACCGAGATCGCCAGCCCTCGCACCTAGTAATATTGACACGGCACAGCACAGAAATCCATCCAGACCTCCAGTCGTCCTGTCTCACAGCTCTGACAGCGCATCAGACCACTCTACACCGAGAGTCAACCGCGTCTCCGGACAACAATCCAGAGCAGTAACAAGAGCGGACAAGAGACGCTCCTGACCGTGCTACAACCCTCCAACTGATACATCACCAGCACAGTTAAGCAAAAAGGAACAGAGAAAGAACTTTGAAATTCTCAAACAAGTCACTGCACACATTTCTGGAAAGTGACAATGGGAAGGTCTGGACGGAGAGAAGATACCTCGAACAAATAACAACAGAGCAGTAGCATTCATTAAAATTGGAAAGAAATTGTGTCTATCTCCAATAAATCCATGATGGGAGGCCATTCATCGAGGATGATTCCCGAAAAGATGACCTCTGAAGAGCACTCCACCCCGCTACAAGTGCTCAGCGGGAAGCACCCACAAGCAAGAGACACACTGCACAAATGTAGTAAGAAGTGGACTGGAAGAACGAGGAAGGACGCCAGTCCCTGGCCTGTTGGAGGCTCATGGGACATAAAGTTGATCGTGCTGTTGGAAGAAAAAGTCAGGAATCACAAGAGGCAGGATAAAGGTCAGAAACGAACAGAAAAGAAAAACCTGGAGTTACAGATGTTGAAGATGTTTCTGGATGAAGCGCAGGAACTCAGAAGGAATGAACAGTGGGCTAGGGGGAAGGAGAAGATCTTGATGGCAGATGGAGCAGCAAGACCACCACTGTATACACCAGGGGCAAACATCACAACAGGGGACTTGAACAGGCTAGACCCACCGACCGACACAAACGCCCTGAAACAACCATTTGAAGTGACGGAACATTTCGTCGCAGAAATACAAGGTAAAGTGATAGAGGCCATAATGAATAAGATGGGGGCAATCGGCGGCAAGAATGCCATGGAGGTTGAGGAACAAGACCAAGGGAAGAATCACGGCCAACAGAAGGGGAAACCAGCAGAGAGGGTAGAGAAGAACGAGGTGGCTCCACAAAACTGGCAAATACATCCTGAGAGATCCCCAAGATGCAGCTCCTTGGAAGACACAGAAGAGGAGATAGCAATGAAATCAAAGAGACTTCCAGTGAAACATAAGTCCAAAGAAACTCTGCCAGACAACACCCAAAGAAAAAGAAAGACACAGCAGTGCAAGCCATCATCTTCCATGAAGAGCGTTAGCGACAAGTCGCTGAGTGAATTTGAAGCTCTACCAAGAGAAGTAGAAATCAGTCAAAACCAACCTGACCAAGGCAGAGTACGAAACAGAGAGGAAAGACGCCAACACAGGGCTCTGACACAATACCAACAGGAATGTGACAAAGCCTGGAAGGCAATTAAGCAAGAACTGATCCAGGTGAGACAAGGTAAAAAAAGCAGACGTCAGCTAGCTGAGCTCAATGCACACATCTACCTGAAACACAGAGCAGCCAAAAGAGAAGGTGAAGCCATCAACAACACTACAGTAGGAAAAGATATAGTGACAAACCACCTGAATAAGCTCAGCAAAGCCTCACAGGAAGTGCACCAAGCCCATCGTGAGTTGGAGCATAAGGAGGCTAGCAAACACGATGAAGGACATGACCTACGTGATGATGAGGATACATCCGAAGATGACATGGCCATAACACTTCCACTGTTGTCCACTGAGACTCTGCATAAGATCAAAGGCCAGATGAAGCAAGCTGGACAATTCTCAAAACAAGGCTGGCAGGGAGAAGAATCAAGAAGACAGCATAGAATGACTGAAAACAAAAACATGATGCCTCTCATTACCAGGAGCCTAGGGGTTGAACAATACCAGCCATGGGGACACGCAGATGTGCAAGGGCTGATAACATGCCTGCCACCTATCAGTAAAGGGGGGGGACTTTGGATCGCCAAGTTTGAGAACCGGACTGAAGGTCAGAACCTCGCCCTGGGTGACATCAAACACATCTTGTCAAAGCTAATTGGGAAAGAAGAGCTGAAGAAAATCTTGGACACCCAGAACCTGGGAGGAGTTATAGGAGAACCTAGATATGATAGAGATCCATTCAGCCAGTATCGCACAGATGTGTGGAAAGCTCTGAGGGAGGCCTTCCCCAACAGATTTGACCAGGGGTCAATGACAGCCCGAAAACTCAAAGATGATGAAGATCCAGTCCAATGGATAGATGAGGAGACTGCTAATTGGGAAGCAGTGGCAGAAACTCAGTTGGAGAAATGCTGTGTCCTTAAAGCTTCATTTCGCAAGGCAATCATACGGACACTGCCGCAGGTAGTACAAAACAGAATGAAGACAGAGTGGAAGTTGAACAGCATGACTCATGAAGAGTTCAAAGAATTCATCAGACACTATGTGTATCTGCACCGGGAAGAAAAAGAGAAAAGAGAGGCACAGGACAATGAGCTGAAGAGAAAACTTCTACAAAAGCAGCTAGAGGAACACGAGATCTCCAACAAGACTGTGCAAGCTCCTCTGATGGCTGAGACACCAGTAAACACAGACGACACATCGTCAGACCATGCTCAGACAGCCGGAGCAGGACCAACGAATACTGGATTACCAACGAATGTGTCACCGCAGCAACCTGCCCAACCTATATACTTCGATATAAGGGCAGTGGAGGCATTGCTGCAGTTGCAAAATTTTCAGCCTAGACAACAATGGGGTCGCCAGAGAGGTGGAGGACAAGGCAGGGGCAGAGCACGGTTCAATGACACCAGGGCATGCTATGTCTGTGGTGATGATAATCACGTGGCCCAAAACTGTGCACAGAATGTGTTCAACAAGAACAGCGCCAAACAAGGGGGAAGTCGAGGGGTGAATGACCGAAACGGGGGACAAACCAGGAGCAGAGGATGGGGCAGAGAAGGTCCCAAGCAAAAGGTCTGCTATATCTGCGGTGATGCCAATCACATTGCCAGAGATTGCGCACAGAACGTGTTAAACAAAAAAAAGGTCAACCAAGTGACAGATCAGGGGGTCAGTGACCAAAGACGCCAACAGGAGTCACTGAGAGGACCACAGGGGCCTGTTTGTCCAGGGGTCTCCAGAGAAGGTCAACACAGTCTGTGGGGCCCGGAGAATCCTATGGGGGTGGACCAGTTTCCATTAGCCACTAAGGGAGCAGGTGAAAAACCTATGCTACAGGTTCGAATTGAGGGCAAAGATGTGATGATGATGGTTGACACAGGAGCAACTTTCACTTGTGTTAACCGAAAAGAAGCCCAACACCTTCCCATGTCGAGCTATGGGAGAGTGGCTAGAACCATAGGATTCTCAGGACAAATGCAGCAGATACCATTTACAGCTCCTGTGCAAATTGAATTGGGTAGCCGGAAGACAACAATGCCTGTTCTAGTTTCAGAGCACACCCCTGCGAACTTAATGGGTCGAGATATGCTGTGTGGTTTTGGCCTGCAGATCATGTGTACTAAAGACGGACTGTCGCTGGTGAATCAAATGCCGATGAGAGTGGAGGCAATCCTGCCAACAACCCCCATACAAGATTATGAGCCAGAAGACGCCGAAGTGGAACAGATCCTGGAACCAAAATGCAGTCAAATATTCCAGTTAGAGATGAGCTCCACTGGCAGCCAGAACACCAGCATGCTGTGCCCAACTGCTTGCCCCAACACCGATGATTTTTGGGAGAGCAGTAGGTGGTGTAGTGTGGGTTATGGATCAGGTCACTTCCATCATGCAGACCCACCATGTGGTGTGCAGTGTCAGCAAGGTGACTGTGGGCCCTGTAGACAGCTGCCCTGTAAGCCACAGTCAGGAATCACGGCCATAGCTCCTGCGGTTACTATACAGCCTCAGACCACACTGGATGACATCAGACAGCTTCAACAGGATGCTGGTCCATCGGAGCATGCATTAGTGCCGGAAAGGGGGGCGACCAAACATGCCAATGACATGTGGAGTCACCAGGGGGAAGTCATGATAGCTCCCCTCAAACCCCTGCACCTGGTGATATCAGATGCACATGATTTGGATCATTGCGCAAGGGGGGAGGTGAAGAGAAAACATCGCAACAAAACTGTTTGGTCACCTCACAAGCAAGCTGGAAGCAGATCGGATATGTTGCCTAAGTATGAATCAGACACGAGAGCAGTGCCACCTAAAGGTGACGGACTGACCTCCAGCGACAGCGACCATTGCAGAACATGGCCAGTTCCCCACCCAGTGATAAGAGGGAGGAGATGGCGGACCCGAGCTGAACGACAGGATGAATGGAAGGAAGGCTGGAGGCAAACAATCTGGACAATGAGTGGGATAGCATGTTCAGCGGCAGCGTTCCTGCTACTGTTAATGATGTTGGAGCTGAAGACCAAGTCAGTGATGCAGATAATGGGAGAGAGCATAAAGGCAGAGAAAATCCAGGGTCAACACGGCCCCTTCACTTATCCTCCTTGTACGGTCGTCCAGACAGAAATCAAGCCTACCACCATACAAACTCCCTCCTTGAGATCAAATAAGGAGAACACCTGTTCCAAGGGGTGTAAAGAGGGAGACATAGGAGATCATCAGGCAGGAACAAGCAAGTGCCTCATAACATTACTCATCACACAACTGAGCGACGGCACAATTGAAATAGATGCTCCTGTAGTACACCAACCAACTGGAGTGGATTACCAGATGTTTGCAAATCGGAAAAGAACCTTTGGAATCAGAGCACAGATAACTTACATACGACAGAACAGCACCCAGCAGAATATTCTACTACCAATACAGATCTACCACTACAGATCATTCTCACCTCCAACAGAAAACTGTAAGGAGGTCAGTGGGAACCATGAAGGAAGGGTCCCTGGAAAGCCAGAAAGTGTGGCTGTCAAGTTTCATGAGCAAGGCAGTCATGAAAACATGGAAATTTGAAGGAGATTGCAATAGGACGTGGACATATTAGAGGAACAGAGCCAATGATGGCGAGAGGAATAAAAAGTACAGCTCAAGTATGAGACGGCCGTGGAATACGGATCAAGAGGACTGTCTAGGTGAGGAATTGGGGGGTGGGACTGTGGTGCTGGAGCCTGATGCGGTGGAGTTGTCTGCTGGGGCTGCAGTTGTTCCTGAGACCCAACCTAACCTGAGAATGGCCTTGGAGCTAGCTGGAGCATGGATCGGCGAATTGATATAGGAAGAGGATATGCCACGTCGAAAACAAAAAAACACACCTCACACTGTACCACATTACATCCACCACGTTGAGATACATACTGATATAAGAAGAGGATTTGCCACTACAATAATTGAACTGCATTTGATATAAGAAGAGGATTTGCCACTACAATAATTTAACTGTGTTTGATATTAGAAGAGGATTTGCCACTTCGATTCAAATTGTCCCATCTCACACTGTGCATCATTGCATCCACACACGTTGTGACACATACTGATAGATGTCCATGTGCACACACAATAACTATTATGGTGATTTTTCACATGGGTCGAATGTGAATAGGAAAAAAAAAAAAAGATTATGCTGCACCATTGCTGCTGTTTGGTCACGTGATATGGTCAGTGGGCCATTTATTCATTTAAGCAGACAAACTTTACCCTGACTGTGTCTTCCCTTGTATGTCTTATATGCCCTGGTCTGTCAGGGAATTGTTTTTGTTTTTGTTTAGTTTTTTGATTGTGCTACATGTTCAACGTGAGTTGGATAGTTTTATATGTTAATCCTCCTAGGTAATCATCACGAAAAACACTATGCACAGAGCACGAAGTGTCATATGTATTATTTGTTGGCACACGTATAAACTGGATACTGAGGTCACAAGAGTAAGGTAAAAATAATGTGTGGGTGGTACATCATGCTGGGTTGCATAGCCTATAGCCACTTTAGCAGCCTATAGCCCAGTTGGTCTATTGATAGTCACCTCAGTATCTCACTTATTATATGGTACACCTGCATGTTTTGAGAACTTTATAGAGCACATATTTTCTTATGCGAGCCACATGGAGAGTAAAAGGCCATACTTGGCCTCTTAAGGGGGGAATGTGGTGATTTTTACGTCCATGTCTAGAGGGGCTCAAACTGATTTTACACATACAGGCACACACATAGAGGCCTCCATGCAGGTCTACAGGAAGGTCCTTATTTGGGATTGAATCCGGTTATTGACTGAACCATGAAGGACACCACACCAAGCTGAAACTATATTCTCATTAGGCTGAGAACTAAATCATTTAAAAAGACTGATATCAGATTCTGAGGAAGGGAGTGAAGGCCCAGGTGGCGCTGGGACCTGCTACAGAACAGAGATTTATTATGAGGTGGTTTTATGGAAGCATAAGCTCAGCAGAAGATGAACAAAGAGACTCTGTAGAAGTGGTCAGGGAGGATGAGTGGAACTGGCCAGAGTCCGGTACCAAGGAGATAATGAGCCCTGGTCACACATAAACAGGGCACAAGTCCTGAAGCACACACACACAGATGCACAACATACAAGGTCACTAACACACTGGAGCCACAGAGTTGGACATGGAACGAGTGTTAGAATATCCATATATATGTATTAATATCAACTGAACAACACAAGTTTCTAATCTGGGAACACACCTGATGTAAGGTATAATTAATGTAGAGAGTGTCTTAGTATTTTCCGGGTTTTGAAGTGATTTGTGAATAAGTGTAGTCTAACCCAGTCTAACAAAACAAGAGGTGATTTTACAACTGAACGAGCCTGAGCTCTATCTAAAAGATATAAGACTTGGAGCTAATCCAAAGCAGATGTTGAGAGCAAAAGCCATAACACAAGGTCATGAGATGGGAAAACTATAAAGTGGAGCACGAGCTCCTCCATGTGGGTAAATTGGGTGAACACGGTTGAAAGGGAAAATGTTCATAATAATGAGAGGATATGAATATCCATGGAATTGGAGATAAGTGACCAGAAACTGATAGGACAGATGTTTTGAACCCAGATAAGTTCTTAAAATCCAATTGGACAAATGTAAATTAAGGCTTCATTCAAAATATCCATGCACGGGGAGAAACAGGGTTTTTTTTCAGAGAAAGGAGATTTTGGGCTTTGAAGGAATATTTTGAGGGAACCCCGAGCTTTGGAATATCAGAGACAGACATTGTACAACTTTCCTTGTTGTGACCCTGTGTATTTCTACAAGTGACTGTCAATAAAGATCCAACTTCAGCACTCTATCTCCTGGCGTGGACATCGACTAACTAATTATTCTACCACATTTTGAACACGCCGTTAACTGTTTGCAACATTAACTCAATGGCGCTGTATAGAGAAAATCCTTGTTCACGTTGGATGGTTTTCAAAAACAGAACACACTCGATTTGGGCGTTTCTTGACAGCTTTTTTTTTTCTGATGACCTATCTTGACATGGGTTTAGAACTGTTCGCTACAACTTGCCTTGAACACCATGATAAGCTCCGGTGAGAATGATTAGCTCCTGTTTGCTCGATATTGTTAATAATGTTAGCTTGTTTTTAACGATAGGCCTACGTAACAGAAACACTGGTCGGCAGTAATGTTATTAATTGATTCATAAAATATAATGATTTCGAGCAATTTAAAAATGGCGAACGCGTCTCGCGTTGTACACTTCTGCCTTCATCCATTGACTGGCGCAAGTTTTTTTCAGCGTGAAAGACTACAGTGGTGACAGGAAAGCCTTGCCTTGTCTTTAGACCATAAGCAACTAAGCTGTAGTGTAAAGTTGCTTTGTTAATAGTGTTTTTATTCTCTGCTCTTGCCTTTGTTGCTTGTCACAATTTAAAAGTCAATTTACTTCTGGCTGTTTTACAGGTTTATTAACTTCTGATGTGAACACAGTAAAGAGAGTGGTTTACAGTTTGGGCTCTAAATTAAACAGCAGTGTGAAATGATATCTGGTATTCCAGTGGTTACCCAAATGTGAGAAACAGTGATTGGTCAAAACTGTAGTGTTGGTCACTTCCATGACACCACAAAACTAATGTAAATTAAGAGTGACAACTTACGAGCAATCACTGTTTATTCTGGCATCTGGGTGACCATTTTAGAGAAACCAGCTGCTCTTTAACACTGTGTAGTGTCAGTGTAGTGTAGCTGGTAGAAAAGAAAACTATAACTATTTCGTGTTTGGTTAGTAATGTGAATATCTACTCAGTGTGGGTTAACAGAGCTCAATATATTCCGTCCGTCCAACATTCTGGACCCCCCCCCCCCCCCCATATTAACTTGTGATGTGAACACAGTAAAGCCTTTTCAAGCAATTCTTTGAAGCCTGTTTAAAAGTTTGCTGATGTAGTCAATATCAATATCATCAAAGATTACAGATACTGTAAACATACCGAACGAACGAGCTTCAATGTTATACAAGTAAGTTAGGCTACGCTACACTGTACCTAACATCTTGGGAGTTATTTTTAGATATGCTTGGTAAAATAAATAAATAAATACTGTTAACCGTTCCATGCAAGCTAGGAGCTAGCAGACAATAGCCTAGCCTTTCCAAACACATATCTCTCTAAAACAAATGTACCTAATACTAAAAGTGATTAAAATAAAGTTGTTTGGATGACTTAGATAACTGTTGCATAAATTAGGAAAACAGTCTTACCTTTTCTTTGTAAATGAAGCGTTGCCAACTGACTGTTCACAGCTATGATATCCTTGCAGCTTGTATGTCTATTTTTAGCTGGCTAATATGAGCGGCCTTAATTTTCTTTCACGTCGCACCGTTATTGACATCATCAACCATACATGACTCCTGATTGGTTGGATATGACATTGATGCTGGACTCTTAATTACTTGGTGATATCAGATTGTGCATTAGAATACACTAGATCTTGAAGCCTATAGGGCTGGGAGAGATTTTCCCTTATTCATTTCCAGGAGACAGAGGATTCAGAATTGAACCATATAGATAATGGTAAGTAAAAGTACATCTTGAAATTTGATAGACCCAATCCGCCACTAATATAACAATTTAAGTTATTTTACACATCTATCCAACACATGTCTAAAAATTAGGACAAATAAGTGAGAATATAAAATAAATCGAATATAAAATAAATATAAACAATCTTAGAATTCACAGTACTAATGATGATGTTCCTGCTATGTTGGACAGACTTTCTGGACAGACTTGGACAGAGTTTATTTTAATCGGTTTACACATCTTTTAATACATGACATTTGCTTTGGCGCTGCTTATGTGCCCTCTTGTGATCATATATCGTAATATAAAATGTTCCCATAAACATAAATTTTCCCAATAAACCGCTCAAACGATTTTTCTTTGCTTTTAAATTTTGTTGATTGGGAGACACTTATGTCAAACATGGTCTCTTCATTATGTTTAACACCAGAGATTTATGATATGTAAACATACGGTCGTCAGTTTGGTGAATGGAAATACAGTATATGGTAAGCAATGTTTGTGCCGCCACCTTTCTTCCGACACTTCGGGATAAATATTCTGCGTTGACTAATTCCTTGCGTTGACATAATCGATTACGTCGACATAATTGATTACGTTGCCGAATTGTCCCAGCTCTAATGATAAACTTAGTATCCACCATAACAACCACAATAGCTGCCATGGCAACAGTCTACATTATATTACATTATACTTATGCTTTTAGCAGACACTTTTATCCACAGAGACTTACAAAGGAAGATAACAATCAAGCTACATAGAAGAAACCTTAAAGAGCATAGCGCTAGAGGATAGTAGTGCATCACTGGAGTCAAGTGCAGTGCAGTGCAGCGAAGGTTATCCAAGTGCTAGGAAAAAAAGGTTCTCTCTGAACAGCTGGGTCTTTAAGAACTTTTTGAAGGCATACAGAGACGCCCCTGTTCTGATTGTGCTTGGTAGGTCATTCCACCTGTGTGGAACACATGAGAAGAATCTGGATTGCCTTGGGCGACATGCTGGGATTGTCAGGCGACAATCGAAGACCGGAGTTGATGGGGGCATAAGCCTTTGAGAGCACTTAGGTAAAAAAGGGCAGATCCTTTAAGCACTTTGTGGGCTAGCATCAGTGATTTGAATTTTATGCGGGCAGCCGGAGGTAGCCAGTGAAACTCAATGAGCAGAGGGGATACATGTGCCCTCTTGGACTGATTAAAGACAAGACAAGCCCCCACATTTTTGACCATTTGGAATGGTTTAACAGCACAGGCTGGAAGTCCTGTTACAAGAGCATTGCAGTAGTCAAGGCATAAGAGGACTATAGCTTGAACCAGCAATTGGGTAGCTTGTTGGGTTAGGTATGGTCTGATCTTTCTGATATTGATTAGTGCAAAGTGGCAGGCCCGGGCAACAAAGGCAACATCTTTGAAGGTTAACTGGTCATCAATCATAACTCCTAGGTTCCTTGCTAGTTCTGAAGAAGTCAGAGTTGATGCAGATGTTGTGGTGAATAGTTGGTTTGACAGCAGTTGGACTTGAGCAGTTGGAGCAGTTGGAGCTGATTGTCTTGTATCCATGCAGATATGTAAGAGACTGAAATTCAAGCTGAAATGATTGAGTCAGGGGTGGGAATGACAGATAAAGCTGGGTATTATTGGCATAGCAGTGGTAAGAGAAGCCATGTTGACGAATTATGTGACGATAGTGGTATAAATTGCAAAGAGAAGGGACCCCAACACAGAGCCTTGGGGTACTCCTGTAGCAAGGTGGTAAGGTGCAGCCAGGACACATTGAACAATTGCCCGGTGAGGTACGGGGCAGTGGACATTGTGCCCTTGATACCCATGAGTATCGACAGTAGAATACTGTGTGTCAAATGCAGCTTACAGGGCAAGTACTGAGGACTTTGTTTCTGCTCTGGCTTTTTTTAAGGCTTCAACCACTTTCAGCAGAGCTGTTTCAGTGGAGTCACCGCTTTTAAAGTGAGATTGGTTGAGGTTGAGTAGATTCTGTTGGCTCAGGAATTCTGTAACCTGTTTGAATGGTTTTAATGTTTTTTAGTGAGGAACGGAAGGAGAGAGACCAGCCAATAGTTTTCCACCTGAGTGGGAGCAAGTGTAGTTTTTTTGAGCAGAGGTGTTATCTGAGCAAGCTTGAATTCAGCAGGGAAGGTTCCTGCTGAAGTGAAGCGACAGTGAAGCATTGATCACATGTGTGATGGCTGGTGTGATAGTCGGGACTATGGATTGCAGGACCACTGTATTTGGAGGTAGTCGCACTAGCCAGTCCAGTTGTACCCTTTGCAGCTGGTTCAGACAACTGCCTGCTGATAGCTGTCATTCTGATTCTGATAAAAAATGAAGCAAAAGTCTCTGGTTACAGGAGGTGGTGGTGGTGGAGTTTTGAAGGTTGAGAATAGTTTTCTGGTGTCTGTGGCATTCTGGATTTTGTCATTATAGGCCTTCTCTGTAGCAGTGACTTCGGATGAAAAGGAGGATAGCAATGCCTGGAACCTGTTTAGTTCAGACAGATTTTTTGTTTAGCGCCACTGTCTCTCAGGGTAGAGCACAGAAACTCAAAATGTGCTAGATGGTGGCTGCCATGCAAGGTGCCATCCCACCACCGGGAGCAGTTAGGGTTTAGTATCTTGCTCAAGGAGGCCAGATGGATTGGGGCTCAAACCTGCAACTCTCCGAATGGCACGGAAGCGTGGTGTGAGAATTTCAGGGTGTCGCTGGTGTCAATCTTTGGTGTGTTGTCAATGAGGCTTCTGATTGGCTTGTATGCTTTCGACAGCATATTTATGCGGGTTAATGTAAACGGAAAGTTTTTTGCAAACAATGATGTATGCACAAAGTTATTTTGGACTAATTTAAACAGAGGAAAGAAAATATTTGTTTATCAAAAATTAATGTAAAATGAATACAGAAAACTTAAATAACTCAAAAAAGACGTAATTTCACACACACACACACACACACACACACACACACACACAAACACACGTTGTCCCATTCACTTCAATCAACCAAACAAATGTTGTCACTTCTCACTTCCACACTCGGTGATGGCACTATGATCTGAATAGTAGACCAGTTCAAATTCATGGTTTGGGATATTTCACAAGGAAAAAATGATCAGCACTGAACACAGGCAAAGTTGTTCTCTCTTATGTAGCCTAAATGGAACCTAGCTGAAAGTAGTTACAAAAAAATGGTACCTGGCACAGCTCCTAGTGAAAAAGCAAAAAACACGACGGTAGAGTCACATAGACCTGGGCTGAAACTGAGTAGTGGAAAACAACCATATGGCTTGATGACTCTTAATGATGTAGGACTGGATTATTACCCTACGGTCACACGTACCGACAACAAGGCAATTTGATCACTTGGGCGGTTGTTGCCTGTGGGCGTTTCTATGGCGACTCATACAAACCTGTAAGCTACGAACAATCTACGTTAAAAAGAAATATAAAGTCATAACAATGCGATTTTATTGTTTTATTGTTTTAAAATGTTTATTTCTCGCCTCAAATGAAAATGAATATCATGGAAAATGCGAAATTTCGGAGCTATATCAATAATCCTGCGTCTCTATACAGTTGTCCTCCATGTTGAATTTTTTTCTGAACTTGAACAACCTCAATGCCCCCTTCACCCGGATTGACTGTTATAAAAAATCGGCTGAGTAATTGTCCAACATTTGCATAAAATAGCCTGGTTTTCTATTTTTAATCCCGCCCACCCGACGACGAGAGGCAAATCACCTCCACTTGTCGTCCATCGCCCACCATCATTGAAAATGAATGGAAACTTGTCGTCAGGAAATCGTACGTGTGACCAAGGGGTTATGGTACTATAAAGATGCTATTTAAGCACCATGGATTTTTTTATGTGGGGCTACATCCTGGGATTATTATGATGCTGTATTAACACAATGGACTAATTACCCTCTGAGTTTTTTCTTTGCCCCTGTTACTCACAAGTACTCTCTGCTGTGAAGTGCACTTCTTTATAATGCACTAAACAAATAAAAAGGAACTGAATTGAAACACAAATTTCAGGTAAACATGTACAGTAGCATTATAGCCTCATCTATTTGATATTGGAGGATTTAGTTGAGGATTTTATCATGTAATGTTCCCAATAACGTTTAAATACTTTGTATGATACTTGTGTATTCATACTTGCTTTCTTAGGAATTCACAGATATAAATGTATATTCACAGACCAATAAATGTTTTGCCAACTAATTAAACTTCAGACTGCTACTCAAGATTACAAGAATTAGTTGATCATAGTGGCAAAGTATCCAAAGTATCTGTACATATTATTATATACAGTCTATGGTACATATACACAAATAATTATATTGTGGCCTGCATTACTGATTTGAATTTAACCCTTCCACTGGTCAGCCAGTTGACCAATTAGATAAGGTTATGCGCCATTTGGTTTGGGCCAAGGAGCCAAAGGCGGGATAAATTACATCACTTTAACATTATTTTCTCTGTTATCTTTACTCAACCTATCCTTACTCTATGATTGTCTGGTGAAATTCTTCCTTACTCTTCCTCTCTCTCTTTTGGTTTATTATATTTCTTTACGTTCTTGATTTGCTCTGTTTGGGTTTATTTGGTTATGTCATCTCATTGATTTATTTGAGTAATAGGTGTACTGTTAAATAAACCATTTATCATTCTACCTGTGGCCAAACTGCTAATTTTATGGAGTCAGATTAATTTTATTTTCCTGCAATATTTAGTAATACATGCCTCTGTCCTAGATTTATGAACACACATTTGGAAGACGAGGCCTGGGTCCCTTGGTGCAATTACACCCCCTAGTGGAGCATCATGTTAAGGTGAGTCTTTAGTCATTAAACTAGGTCCAGTTCTAAAAAGTCCCGTGGGTAACATTGAGTAAGTCAACCACTTGTGGTGCTAATTCTGTATTATACCAAGAAGAATTGTACTTACCTTATTATGGGCCTTCATATTTTTATACTTTCAGATATGTTTTAAATATGAAAAGAATTATCAAGTAAGTTCAAGTAAGTCACATGCAAAGATATAAAAAAATGCAGTGAAATACTGGCTGCTGTTAGTCATTCTGGTACTATGTATATGACTATAATGTTGTTTGGCAAACTGCAGCAGTGGCACTCACCAGTGTGACAAGCCCCTCCAGTCCATCCATCTGCACAGCTACAGATCCCTGGAGCTACACAACTGCCTCCATTTCTACAACCTTGAGGACAAATTGCTGAGGGAAAGACCAAAGAGAAACATTCCCTTAATAGCAGTTTTCCAAATACACTTTTCTTACAAGTTGACAAATGAAGACAAAGATGTTAACAAATGAAGCTCAAGACAACAAACCTTCTTGGCATCTAGTACCGGTCCAGCTGGAGGGGCACAGACATTTTGTAATTCCATTCACTGCAATGCACTCACCACCATTCCAGCAGCCCCCCTCACACAATACTGTGAAATATGTACAGCAATACATACATATTAACATTTGCAGCTCCCAGCTCACTTAGCATATTTTATTCTATTTATTTGAATACAAAAATGACAGTGTACCCTTGTGACAGTTTTTTCCTCCAAAGCCTTGTGAACATCGACATTTTCCTGGACGTATGCATTCTCCCCCATTTTTACATTTTGGATGACAACTTGCTATAAGAGAATAATTAGTTTGTTAAGTTGTGGAACATGTTTTGTTATCATATTGAGAGAATCTTCAAATGTGTTCATTATCTTTAAATAAATCTGTCAATTGTAAATAAAATATATACTTTACCATATTGGCAGAAAATTCCTTCATATCCTTTGGAGCAGAAACATGTGTTGTTCCGAATACACACACCTGCATGCCTGCATGGTGGATCACAGTTAGCTTTAGGGTCAAAAATGAAGGGCACAGCTACACCACGTGGGGAGTCAGACTTGGCTGTGCAGACTGTCACTATTAGTGCCCCACAGATAAGAATTAGGGACAACCTCATGGAGGTAGTTGAGGAGTAGGCTAAAAACAGCATTCTCTACAGAGCCAAGACAGCCAGAGTAAAACTCTAGGACATTGGTGCCAAAAGAAATTGTCCTGAATCTCCACCCCTCAATCTTTTCCCTTGAATGAGAAAAAAAAAAAAAAAACACACATCTGCACATTCAATTATATTGGAGGTATGAATACGTGCAGTGAATGGAAGAATGCTCACTGTATAAAGGTTAAGGTTCTAACACTGAGCATTTTGATTGTAGAAAGCTGTTTGCATCAAAATACTTTTTTCATTTGATTTCCAAATATTGGAATCCATTTTATTTAGTTTTTTTATAGCATTGTTTTGATATTCTTCTTTACTGGTGATTTATTCTTAGCATTTCTGTCTGTTGCTCTCTAATGTACCAGTTTTGCATTTAACATTTTGGAATGGTAATTTGTATAATTATGAATGTTGCAAATGAAAGCTCTTGAATTGTGGAATAGTAAATACAAAGTGAAGTCTTTAGATTATCAGGAACTATATACACATTAGTTTTATTGTCAACAGTAAGGCTTAACAACGGATAAAAAGATAGATAGATAGATAGCATAGCATATGCATGCTTCTAATTTATCTATGCCAAGTGCTCATCCCAAAACAATTTGCTTATTTATTGTGTAACTTTCTGAGATTACTTTTTTTTCCCCAGCATCTCTGTCTAACATTACTGTATCACTGTCTCTTAAATGTAACATTCGATTTCTATTACAACAGACAGAAAGGACTTTTGCTTACAGATCCCTAGAGGGTTTCACATAACATGCTACATATTTAAGCAATGCTCCCTCATGCAAGGCCTCTTTTCAGACAAGGGGAAATAGCTTTACCAGATGTCCACAATGTATCCTGTTCTTAACTTTTCATTTACTTGCCACCTTGACCTAGTTTCCAAATGACTGCAGCAATATTGGCAATATTGGGAAAATGTAGCAGTGATTACTGGTAAACACAATTCATTTATTTCTTTATGGATAACACTGGTAAGGCTATGTCAGCAATTGGTTTAAATACTGAAAAAAATACATAGAAATTGGTGACTATTTGTACTGTGTGTGACGTCAGTATGTACAATACTGTATGTTCAGCATGAAACAGACAAATTGGCCAGTTCAGTAAAACTGTATATTGGCAAACTAACCACTATGGCTGTGTGATTCATATTTAATGTTGAGCAAACATTGAATATTTACTCTAAATGTTTTTTACAGCAGTGGTATATATTCTGACGGCTCAAGGGGCTAACCCAACTGCCTGGGGCAGGTTTTCAGTCTCTCAGATGGTGATTAGTCCGAATACAAAATTTGGTTTGAGATACAAACCCTTTTAACCATTTATAGCTGCCTCCACAGATGTCAAAGGTCACCACTAGAATGTTAACCCAAATCAATGTACCAAGTTTACATCAAAACACTTCTGAGATATGGTCGCACATCCTGTTGCCAATACTACAAAATGAACAATTAAAGGGATTATAGAATGCAAAACGTCTCGGCTACTGTCATACCCTCGCATAACATAACATGCATAACATTGAGAACTTTCGTTGTGTCTTTGCTGAAAACTAACTAAATACAACCCTTTGGCAAAAAGGGAGACAGGCACATGCACGCACAGTGCTCGCGACCCCCTGAGCGCACGTGACATAGTGTATAAATAGCATGTGCACCCCCTAATCTGCTCCTTTTTCCCCTATCACGCATACGTAGGGCGACCTGAGGCCAGATGTGTTCTGCGTCACTAGAACTCCTCAGAGAACCGAGGCTACATCAGTAGCTGAGACCCACAGCCACGTAGGCGAGTTGAATGGCTTCCACAATCCAGCGGGAGAGCCTCTCAGACAGAGGCCTCCCCCAGGCTTGGCCATTGTAGCACACGAACTACTGATCAGTGTGCCTCATCTTACTCATGCGCTCCACATAAGTGCGCAGTGCTCTAACTGGACAGAGCGAGAGCGGGGTGGAGTCGTCAGACGCATCCTGGGTTAGGGAGCTCAGCTTAATAACCTAGAGCGGACGTCTGAGGTGAAGACTTTAGGATGATGAAACGGGTTCAGTCCCGAGTCAGCCACAGCGAACTCCAAACAGGCTGGGCTCACGGAGAGCGTGGTCAAATCGCCTACGTGCTTAACTGGGGTCAAAGCCAGTAAAAGTACAGTCTTAAAGGAGAGGAACTTCAGACTCAGCAAGCCGAAGGGGTAGTCTGCTAGGCCCCAGAGGATCACTGAGAGGTCCCATGGGGGGACCGACTTCACCGTAGGCGGGTGCAAACGTCTGGCACCCTTCATGAATCTTGAGGCAAGGGGATGGACCCCAGGGGACACTCCTCCATAACCCACATGACAGGCAGAGATAGCTGCCAGATACACGGCCCAAGTCCAGCATGTGCTGGAGGAAAGAGAGCACTGCCACGATGGAGCAGGACAGAGGTTCACAGCACTGTTCCGCGCACCATGACTCGAAAACATGCCACTTCAGAGTGTACAGGGACCCCGTTGAGGGGGCCCTAGCACTCTGGATCGTCTTGATCACTGATGTTGATAGAGCAGTTTGCTTCGTTCAGGGGCCAGGCTGTCAGTTTCCAGGTCTCGGTCACGCGCCTGGAAGCACAGGTCTCGCATTTGCGGCAGCCTCCATGGCTGACCGTTTAGCAGTGAGACCAGATCCGCAAACCAGCTCCGGGAGGGCCAGAAGGCAGCTATTAGGATCACTCTGTGGGCCTCTACTCTGACTCTGGTCAGCACCTGACACAAGAGGGGCAGAGGAGGGAATGCGTAAAGCAGGCGGCGTGGCCACTGATACACTAGAGCATCTCTCCCTAGTGGGGGGTCGTCTGTCACTATGGAGAACTACAACGGGCAGTGCGTGTTCTCCTTAGAGGCGATCCAACTGAGCCTGGCCAAACTTGGCCCAGATCTAGCGAACTACCTCTGGAATGGGGGAGCCCTCTGGAGCGATGATCCGCACCTGTGTTCAGTGTGCCAGGCAGGTGGGCTGCCCTGAGAGACTGGAAATTCCACGATGCCCACATTAGAACCCTGGACGCCAGGCAGTAGAGACGCTCTGAGCATAGGCCGTCCTGGCGATTTATGTAAGCGACAACCGCGGTGTTGTCTGTTCTGATCAGCACATGCGAGCCCCTAAGGAGCGGCAAGAAGTGCTTGAGGGCGAGAAAGACCACCAGCATTTCGAGCAGGTTGATATGTAGGCGTCTGGTGATGCACAACCACACCCCTCTCCCAAGCCATGCTTTGACACGTCCGTATGGACTACTCTCCTGTGCGCGACTGCCGCACGTGAAGTTTGACGGGTGCCTCCAGTGAGTTGGGCGTAGGTGGAGGAGGCCTAATGGCGTGGCACAGCTGGCTGCGCACAGCAGACCCATCAGCCTGAGGCACTGCCTCGTAACTTAAGCTCTGAGTCTGAAGCGACTCAGACACACTCTGACGTCCTCCAGCTTCTTGGGGGAGAGTGTCGCCGTCATGGCATGGGAGTCAAACATCAAGCCCAGAGACTCTACCTCCTGCGAGGGAGTCAATGAGCATTTTGGGAAGTTCACCGGCAACCCCAGGGAGTGCAGGTGGTCCAGGACCAATGACACATGGGAGGACGGCAGCTGCGGCGAGCTCGCCAGCAGCATCCAGTCGTCCAAGTTTTTCAGCACCCTCACACCCTGCTGGCGGAGAGGAGCTAAGGCTGCATTGACGCACTTCGTGAAGCTCGGGGGGGCCAGAGAGAGGTCGAAGAGGGCTGCATACTCGTAAGCTCCGCCTTAGAAGGAGAAGCATCAGTGCTTGCTTGCGATTAGGGTTGCAAAGGGGTGGAAAATTTCCGGTAAATTTCTGAAAACTTTCCGGAAACTTTCCATGGAAACCTTAGCTTGGGAATTTTAGAAATATTCAAAAATGGAAATTTGTGGAATTTATGTGAAATTTATTAGCCTGGCTAGAGCAACTACAAAGCTCATAAGAGCTTAGTCTGGCCATTCTACGATACTAACCGAATTCTGGGAGGCGGGCTTAACCGGCGGCAGTCAGAATCTACAACCAATCAGACCACTCAGTCTCGTTCAAGCTCGTTTCTCATTGGTGCCCTCGAGTTTGGGATAATAATTCCTCTGAATCGGCAGCCTGGCCAGACTGACTTGCTCGCGAAATTGAATGTAGCGTCACAGGAAGTATGGGCGGGCCCAGGCTAAAATTTATGGGAATTAACTGGAAATTTTGGATGATTTTAAGAAACATGGACCATATGACTCATATACCAACAACATATTTTGTCATAAGACATTTTTGCAAAAAATATACAATTAAAATAAAAATATAGCATTTTTCTGTTCAATAAGAAAAATATGTAGATTGTAAACTGAACAAATGGAAAGGGCTATCAAAACATTTAAATGATGTATGAAATCAGGTGTGGTTATGTAAAACTGTTTAGCAGAAGAAACAGAACATTTTGTGCTATCTAGCACCATGATAAGCTAACTTCTTTAATACAAAGGTGCTAGCTAGCTTACCTTTAACATATCTGCCTTACCAGTGAGCTAGCAATCTATATTTTGATTGGGCTAGCTAAAATCTAACATTTTAGAACAAATATCATCTAAGTTATATCATTATAACTTGCTTGACTGTTTGTAGTCCTCAAATGTGTAGCCTCACGTGTCTGTATCAGTGACTGTATGTGGCTCATAAAGGTTGCTTTAGCAGTCCATAATTCTAGAAATCATTGAGATGTGATGGGAGGATGCACAATGCGTATAGGAGGTGCGGCCTCAATAGCCCTGCATTAAGAAGTGTGTTATGCCCCTGTGATTGAAGAATAGCAAATTATAGGCTACTCAACTTTATGCATATCACATCTCATAGTTTTAGCCAAGACTACAAAAATATTATTTTCTACCAACTATCTTTATGTCCCTGAACTTTAGTTGAGATAATTTCCAGTTTTTTTCCAATTAATTCACGTTAATTCCCATACATTCCCGTTAATTCCCATAAATTCCCGTTAATTCCCATGGAAAGTTTCCAACTTTGAAAATTCCCGGAATTTTGCAACCCTACTTGTGGGCGGGTTTACCCGCGGGTCGGGCTGTTACGGGTAGAAGTATTGTGGGTGCGGATGGGTCCGGGTCGGGTCAAAAAAAAGTAAAAACGCAATGAATTAGGCATATTGCATTAGAGACTTTCTAAGGCTTTTGGAAGGCTCATTGTTATGATTTCCCTCTCCTCTCGATGCTGGCAAGAGCGGTGCTTTGCGTTCCTGCATCCAGTGTTTCGAGCGAGCGCACGTTCAGTTCAGCAGGTGGCGTGCTGGAAGCGCGTCGAAATAGGCTGGCCCAGTGGATTCTATTAGGCTACTTTCCTTCACAGTGCTTCCAAACATATGCCATAAATAAAGTCGGCCAATATTTTCAATTTGGTAGCTTAGATTGTTGAAATGTCACGGCTTTGTTGGCTTTATTATGCCATGATAATGTTACAGCTTGGAACAACTTGTGTTGGCTTTGTTATGCCATGATAATGTTACAGCTTGGAACAACTTGTTTTTTTTCATACACACTTGTGTCTTGTAGGCCTACAGGAGAAATATGTTTCATTTTTGGCAATCCTTTAATAAAAACGACAAATCAATCGTTTTTTTTGGCGTTGTTTCATGCATAGGCTAATTAATCCTTCACGAAGTTGTATCATCATCTTTAAGGCGCAAATCATTGATGTCACTGAGGCAGGCAACAAGTTTTGTTACTGGCGTACAATCATTAGGCTTCATTGAAAGGTATAGTTGGGTATCATCTGCGTAAGAGTGGAAGGTAATGCCATGTTTTCTAATAACAGATCCCAAAGGTAGCATGTAAAGGGAGAATAGCAGAGGTCCCAGTACTGATCCTTGGGGCACACCATACTTGACTTCAGTGTGGCATGATGCTTCATTATGTGCATGTACAAACTGGTAACGTCCAGTAAGGTATGACCTGAGCCAGGCTAATGCAGAATCTTTGATGCCAATCATATGCTCAAGTCTATGTAGTAGGATGCTGTGATCAATAGTGTCGAAAGCAGCACTTAGATCCAGTAGGATTAATAATGAAATGCATCCATTATCAGATGAGATAAGGAGATCATTGTAGACCTTTACTAGGGCTGATTCTGTGCTATGGTATGCTCTAAAGCCAGATTGATAGGTTTCCTGAATGTTATTTGCGTCCAAGAAAGTACGAATTTGCTTAGACACTATTTTTTCAAGAATCTTTGATATAAATGGGAGGTTGGATATAGGTCGGTAGTTAGCCAGGACATCAGGGTCAAGGTTGGGCTTTTTGATTAAAGGCTTAATGACAGATGTCTTGAAAAGTTTGGGAACATGTCCTGCTGCAAGAGAGTGATTTATAATATTAAGTATCGGCTCAGCTAGGCTAGGGAGAGTAGCCTTAAGGAGATCAGTAGGAATTGGATCCAGTAGACAAGTAGAGGCCTTACTTGATGAGATCAGCTTGATAATTTCAGATATACTGGCAGGTGTAAACGAGTCCAGGTATGCTATAGGTCGGCTAGGGGTTGCTGTTTCCATTATAGGGGAACCAGCTGAATTTGAGGTTTGAATGGTGTTATTTATTTTACCTCTAATACATTCAATTTTATCATTAAAAAAAATCATGAAATCATTACTGTCTAATGTTATTGGAATTGAGTGTGTCACTTCATTCCTACTTTTAGTTAAGCGTGATATTGTGTTGAAGAGGAATTTGGGATTGTTTTTATTATCATTTATAAGTGAGGAGTAGTATTCTGTTTTTGCATTATTAAGTGCTTTCTTATAGTCTTTTAGGCTGTCTTTCCATGCAAGATGGAACACTTCAAGTTTGGTGGCATACCATTTTCTCTCAAGTTTACGTGCAGCTTGCTTCATTGAGCGTGTCTGTGCTGTATACCATGGGGCAATTTTGTCTTGTTTTCTAATTTTCTTTTTAAGTGGCGCAATGGAATTTAATGTAGTGTAAAGTGCATCTATAACATTATCAGTTAATTGATCAACTTGAGTAGGGCTGGGAGGAGGGCCTTTTAATGTGTATTGTGTCATTAAGGGTTCATGAAGAGAAGGAATTTTATCTATGAAGTCGCTTGTGGCTTGGGAGGTTATTCGTCTAGTGTGGTAGCAAATAGAGTTAGGGGCTGTAGAATCTATTGTAGTCTTTAGAGTTATTAGGGAATGGTCAGTTAGTGAAGGACATTGAGGTAGGATAGCAAGTTGTTCTATTTGTGCACCATATGTTAGAACAAGGTCAATAGTATGACTACCTTTATGTGTGGCTGCATTAACATGTTGGAAAAAGCCAATGTGTTCAATTAAGGATTGGAACGCTGATGCCAGGCTATTATTTACATCATCGACGTGGATGTTGAAATCGCCCAACACTATAATATTATCAGTTTTAATGACTAGTGAGGAAAGAAATTCTGAGAATTCAGTCATAAAGTCAGAATAGGGGCCTGGGGGTCTATATAACGTTACAATCGTTAAGGGTATATTAGGTCTAGATGTTTTGTCAGATTGCATAAGATTGAGAACAAGGACCTCAAAAGATTTAAATTTATATTCAAATTTGGGAGCCATAGTAAGGTTTTAAAAAAGCCTGACCCGCGCATCACTACTGTGTACATATTTTTTACCCCCGAGTTCAGAAACTACATATCCCAGAAGCCAGTACTTACCCTGTCCGATCCTATCCCAAAGACGATTGCGCCTAACGTCCTTTTTGAATCTCCTCAAGTAGAGCCACGCGATCTTGCTCTTGCAATCGAATAGCTAAATTTTGGTGTATTTCCTCAGTAGTTTGTGTAAATAGTGTTGTAATATTGTACGAATATTGTATATATCTTCAGATTTGCATCAATCAAGTTTTAGATCCGTTTTTTTTACCGAAAGCATGGTACAGTATTTTGTACCGACTGCAACCACCGGTGTCCACCATTGCAGTTTCCACCGGTTCCCTACAAATGCCTCTGTCAAGCTCCCCTGAATAAAGAATTGATAATGACGGGTACAA
>JAGFZM010000985.1:88557-100673 GCA_017657215.1 Limnothrissa miodon
ATCACATTACATTTTGGCGTCTAGTTGAGCACAACCAATCGTTTTGTCATGCCGTAGCTAGTTAGACGTCTTCCTTCCGTAATTCGGATAGCGTGGGTTGTAATCTAAATGTCAATGGGAAAAACTAATGGGAAAATCACTTCCGGAACCTCACCGGCAAACTCTATGGGATGAATATGTGGGGATGGTACGTAAATTGTGTTGTGCTTGAGAACTGGGCAAGGAACTCCTTATATGGACGGTGGACAATTGATCATTAAGATTGATTAACTGGGAAAGGCGGGAGGGTATGGCAGTGGGAGAGGGACTCGGCTTCCCAGGCTCCCAAGCGGGGACATCATCAGCCCGCGACCGAGCTGGAATCACGGTGGAGAGAGAAGCCGACTGCTGGATGGAGGAGACGAACATGTTTACATGCCAGCTGAAGAAAAGTGTCTATACTAAACGTTGGGGAGTAGTGGCGTGTGTGTGTACATGGTTATTGTTGTCTCCTCCGCGGTGAGTGAGTGTGTTTACCTTCTTGAAGGATTCTAGATTCGGAGCGGCACGGCGTGGGACCCGGGACTGGTGTTCGGGAGAGCGAGGAGAGGATACTGACTGCCAACGAACGACTAATCAAAGGAAAGTAACTGAACTATTTTCTGTTGCGTGAATGGGTTGGCTGTCTGCCCGGCTGCGGCTAAGTGTTGGTTTTTTGTTAGTTAGATAGTTTAATGCCGCCACAATCCACCCATCTGTTAAGCCGTACAATTTTCACTCTGTCTTTCTCCTCCTCTCTTTTCCTCTCCACTTACTTCTCTCTCTTCACTTAGCCAACATCTGTATATGGTTTCACATGCAATATAACTCACATTCTCTGAAATCTGATGGAGACTGTTCTAACTCATCTCCTCTCTGATTTTCCATGCCTTTACCACCCTGCCGTGAGTCATCACTGCCTTCCACTGCCTGCGCCTGCACCTCCTGGGTTCTCCTGGGACCTTCTTCCAACGTGATCCGGCGGCACTCCTGAATGGTCCTCAACCCACTCCACTGTCCATGCCACTGCCTCCCTGCTGAGGGTCACCCCTGCCCTCCACTGCCTGATCCTGCATCTCTGGCTTCCTGGGCGGTCTGCCTTCAGCTTCACAGATGACCCTGACATGATTGTTACAGCCTCTAGCTGGCCCCTGGCTTGACTGCGCCTAATGACATGGGACTATATCCTGGGATTCTAATGGGACTCCTATATTACTGTACTTTATTTACCAAAATTTTCTTGTAATATGTATCTAATGGAATAATAGTGGACTACTCACCATCTAAGAGACTGAAAACCTGCCCTAGGCAGTTGGGTTAGCCCCTTGAGCCGTCGGAACTGCCCAAGGTTTCTTCCTCTACCATAACAAGTAAAAACAAAAAACGCTGCGAGGGAGTTTTTCCTTGCCCCTGTTGCTCATTGGGCCTCTTGTGTTAAGCGCTTTGTGACATGCCTTTTGTAAAAATGCGCTATATAAATAAAATTGAATTGAATTGAATTGAATTTTCTGTGCTGGCAGAGAGTGACTGGTGGTGCGAGGCTGGAACAGTGTGTTGACGGATTGCTGTTGGATATGGAGTCGACCCTGAGCTACGTCATCGTCAAACCGTCTGTGAGGTGCATTTGAACTGAACGGTATTGTGCAGCTCTTCTTTTCTTTTGGGTTGGCGTGGGAGAGCCGCCGACCCAATATTGTTGTTTTTTTCTTCACCGCGGTCAGCGGCGCAGCTGCATTGGAGCAAAGACTCAAATACTCCCTTGTACTGTGGTGTTGAGGGTTGGATGTCTGCGACTGGAGGGATGGTGTGCATGGATTTAATTGTGTGCAATGTGAAATGCCGTGTATGTATTGCTATATGGTGTTCTAGTGGTTTGTACTGTTGCATGTTGGTGTGTGTTATTATATGATGTTTAGTCATCCTCTGATCATGAAATATGGTGTTGGGCTGCAGTGTTTATTGATTTGAAGTGACTATCCTCCCTCCTGCCTATGACTGGGCCTAGACACGCCTACTGTGTAATAAGTATTGATGCTATTTCGGTCACTGGATGATGATGATGTACAGTATATTATGATGATGATGATGAGTATTATTATTGTTTGATCGTATTGATTACCGTGATTATTACAGCCGTCTTGTGAGAATCCGGGGTGGGGTGCTGCTAGTGTAAATGAGCTGTGGCTGCTGACCATGAATAAAAACCTGTAAACTGATTTGTTCTGGTGTTGTGTGTCAGGAAAAGGGGGGTCGTGCCTGTGGTAGTAATTGGGCAGCGTGACATGATACTTACACTTCTTCTAGTCCCAATACCACCCACTGCCACCCAGTTACACAGCATTATGCTACATGTTATACATAGGCTAGAAGGGTCATGGTGTGGGGAGATGGAAGAGAAACATGAGGAAATTACCGCTGACGATGAGGTTAACAGTGCGGGCGGATGTGTAGCTCTTGCCCTCAAAAGTGAAATGGAGAACACAGGTGTAGTGTCCAGCATCCGCCCTTTGCAAGTTGGACATTTCCAGTATCATAGAAGTAATCTTACTGTCGGCTGTCTTTACAGGATGGCACTCCTAAGGCATAGACACACACACTTTCTCTTTAACTGATTGTAAACAATTGACCTTTGCCAAAGCCTTGCTAAGCCTCACCTTTCGAATGCAAATAAACCAACTGAATTTTAGAGTGACCAACACTGAGACACACTGTTTGTTGTATAGCGCTATGAGTGCTCTTTGTTATAAAGCGCTATGAGTTCTCTTTGTTGTGAAGCGCTATGAGTGCTGTTTGTTGTAAAGCGCTATGAGTGCTGTTTGTTGTAAAGCGCTATGAGACATGTCTTTTGTAAACTGCGCTATACAAATAAAATGGAATTGGATGGAATGTAATTGTTGTATTGGCACTAGGAAAGATATAGGTTGTTTCTATTTTTGTCTGAAAAATAGAAACAAATTGTCCCTTGTTGGTTTTGTTATAAGGGACTTGGAGATGTGACAGGTGACGAGGTTGCTTTTCTCGACTATAGCACTGTAGCCTAATGTTAACTTTAGGCTAAACTTAACACCAGCATGGAGTTTACCCACAGCAGTTACTAAAATCCATGATCAGATTCTTAGGTCCTCACAAAAAGCCATAAGGTGTTCATTTTTACAGACAATTGTTCCTGATATTTCTATGCAATTCAAGTAAGGGATGTCTGAATCTGGAATGTCAACAATACGAGGTGGGGCCTATCAAGGCTTAGCCAATGGTCAATTGGAAAAAGACACTAAGCAGAAGTAAGTCAGTGACTGTTTCTCAAAGTCAGAACGCTTCCTCGCAAGAACATTCGCCTTTGAAGCCGTACACTATGGAGACAAGGCTTCATACCTTAGTAGCATTCAAATCACGTAAAATGGAACAGACTCGCAAGTGTGCTTAGTATCCTTGACATTGTAGTATCCTTGACATTGGAACAGTACTTGGCAAGGTCCAATGACGTGGAAAAAGCAGCCGTTAAGCATGCTTCCTCAACTCTGAGAAACGGTGTGCAATTTGCAAGGTGCTGATTTACCTTGAGCCATGTAACAGAGGTGACATTGACCACTTCTGAGATGAAATACATCACACAGGACAGCTTTAGAAACATGGTCTCGTCTTCATCAACATCATGATCGGCCTCAGGACAAGAACGGCTAGTAACAGTCATCCTCATACGCCGGGTGTATTCAGCTCTAAATAGACACACACACACACACACATCCTCATCAACATCATGATCGGCCTCAGGACAAGACCCCCTAGTAACAGTCAGCCTCATACGCAGGGTGTATTTAAGTCTAAATACACACACACACACACACTCACACACACACACTCATCAACATCATGATCGGCCTCAGGCCTGTGTGTGTGTGTGTGTGTGTTCACACTCTCTACTTGCACACAAACTCCACTGTTTATAACTTGATTGTGTGTGTGTATAATCCCTAATTGCACACATAAACTCCACTGTGTATAACTTGAATGTGTGTGTGTGTGTACACACTCCCTAATTGCACACATAAACTCCACTGTATATAACTTGAATGTGTGTGTGTGTGTACACACTCCCTACTTGCACACATAAACTCCACTGTGTGTGAATTGAGCGGGCAGGAACCAGAGAGCCCCATCAATGAGGCGTACTCCCGCGAGTGAATCCAGCGTCGTATTTCCCTGTAGCGCCCACGTCACGTTCTGACCCGCTTTAGCTCCCTCACAGAACAGGCGCATGGCATGGCCAGCAACAACATTGTGAATCCTGTCTGGATAGTCATTATAAACATCAGATCAACATAACCTCCATTGGCACCAAAGACAGTTTATACAGTATTCAATATATATCATTTCATTATTAAATTAAAATACCCTATCAAATTATATCATTTCGTAATTAGATTAAAATACCATTAAGTATTCAAATCATACTGTATCATAATTGTTAAGATGTGTTGTGAATCCTGTCTGGATAGTAATTATAAAGATCAGATCACCATAACCTCCAAAGGCACCAATGACAGTTTATATACTGTAGTATTCAAATGATATATCATAATTAAAATGAAATACCATATGGTATTAAAATTATATCATATCATAACTGTTGAGATGTGTCACAATGTCCTGCAGTTTGCCCAACATTACAGTAAGTACAATGTCTGCTTTTTGCAAAACACTACAAAAATGTTCATACTAACTATAGACACAGAAAAAAAATGCTAAAGACTAGTATTGGCAATTCAACGACACTGCGCACACACACACATATATACACAATGTATAGTATGTGTGTGTGTAGTGTTTTTCCAAATGCTTTATAGATAATGTCAGTTGCCCTGACTAGGTCAAAGGAATAACACTGATCTGCGTCATCTGGCCAATTGCTGTGCTCTGATAATCACAAACGTCCATCATGTGAGTTTGTTTGGACGTGTTATGTGCATCATTTCTAAAGGAGCAGCTTGTCTCCTGGTATGACATTGTGTTGTTTTAGTTCCTGTCCACTGAGAAACAGTCATTTCTTGATCAGGAAATACTGATGGCGTGCCAAAGAGAGAGCAGAGGGATCAAATGGGGTACTGTATCTTTGTGTGGACGTTTCTGTGGCAAATGTTTCAGGTGGTCCCCAGCCTGCCTGTTTCTTGGTTATCTTTCTCTTTATTTATTTATTTTCTGGTAATATAAACTGCAATATCAAGAAAAGGTGTAAAGAGTATTTTCAAAAAAAAAAAAAAAAAAAAAAAAAACCTTTCATCAAAATTATCACTTGTAAAAAAAGACATGTCCAAAACTGTAATTGTTTTTTGGTAGTTATTTTGTGGGGACCACACATTCCTGAGATGAAAGTTCTAATTCTCGGAAGTGAGCTTCCAATCCAGCTAGATTTCAGAACAGGAAATAACACTTTGGTGTCAACCTAGAGAGAGAGAGATGGGGTAGGATCCTGTAATGACCTCAGGTCAGACTTGATCCCGGGTCGCCGGATTAATGGTATGACCTCTTAGCCAACTGAGCTTTTATAAATCCTAACCTTAACCCCGAGAACCCCACAGTGTGGAGGACATTACATCCCCCTGTCCTGGAAGTAAGACTTAGAACAAGAACAGAGAGCAGGTGTGATGAGTCTAATGTATGTAATGTAGGCAGTTTGTTATAGTACTGTTCTTTGTAGAGGGACATGTATGGTGGGGTTTAATGCATGGTGGAACATGTGTGAGGAGTCCAATAGAACAATGTGAGGAATCTAACATACAGAAAAGTAGAACCTGTGTGAAGGAGAACACGTGTGTTGAATCTAACATACAGTAAAGTAGAACCTGTGAGAACACGGGTGCTGAATCTAACGTAAAGTAGAACCTGTGTGAGGGCTCCAGTAGATCAGGTGTTAGGGGTCTAATGTATAGTAGAACCTGTGTGAAGGGTCCAGTAGAACACATGTGAGGAATCTAGAACTTGTGTGAGAGGTCTGATATTTTGAGGGACAAGTTTGAGGAACACGTGCAAAAAGTCTGATGTAAAATGGAACATGTGTGAGTAACTGTTTCAATCAAACCTGTGTTGGAAAAGGGCACCATGGCTCATTGGGCTAAGGCATAATACCATAAATCTGGAGACCCGAGCTCAATTGTGTCAAAGACGAGAAGTTTTTTTCAGGACATTGCTCTTACCTTGGGAGAGAACCGGAGAACAAAGGCACACCGCAAGCACAGCAAACACCTCTCGCCACCAACCCCAGTTCCATGACGCCATGATACACACCTGCCACACACAAGACTGTGAAATCCTACTGTGTGTGTGTGTGTATGGGGGGGGGGGTTTCTGCATGCAGGTGTGTGTGCGCCATGAAGAGAATATCTTACAAGAACTGGCTGAAGACTCTCCTACATACAGTAGTTCTGATGCATGTGCATGCGTGCACGCACACACACACACACACACACACACACACACAGGCTGTATAAGTGCATGTTGTGGGGTTTCCTTAAAGCAACACGCCACCATATTGAAATAACTTAAACGAGTTGATACATACCTGTTTTGTCTACTATGTATGGCGGAAGAACACTTGGGAGCCCTTTGCAGTCGGCGCAGCAACACCCTTGGGGGAGAATACTTATCAGGAGTGAGGATATTACCAAAGATCTTTTAGAACACAAGATAAAGCATTCTAGGCTTTGTCAGTGTAATCAAATGGATACTTTTCCGGTCTCCTAATTACGGACGTCATAGACGTTAAAACATTAACAAATTCTCTTAAAAAGAAGTTAGGCATTATAAACGTAATTTTGTGTGTCGTTTTTTTAACATTGCTTATGTGTGATACCAATAACGCATGTTTTAAGACACGGGATAAATAATTAATTTTATCAGTAAATCTAGCAAGCTAGCTTGCTAACGTTAGCACGGCAAACCGATTTGACTGGGTTACTATGGGAATATGGCTAGCGATGCGGGCTAGCTCGCCAGCACTTGGATTTTGGTTAAACTTGAATATTGTTGTAAACAAACTTCAGATGTAAATATCCATTTTAGCTGTCAGCAGTAATGTTGTCTAACAAGGTCGATTTTATTGAGACTGTTATTTAGTAATAAGTTCGCTATTAAATGGCTATGGACTCTGATTTCGTTGGTTAGCAATTAGACAGTAATGCATGTTTCTGGCTGTATAGGCTGAAATAAAGTTTGTATTCTTCCATTCCGTTAACCTAGAAAATATATTTTTAATCTAGTATTGATCACATTTACCTGCCTGTTGTGACAAGGGGTGTAAAAAGTCCCAAAGACTTTGCTTTGGTGGAAATGGAGTGAATTCCTACTAATTCCCCATTAAGTTTAACGTGAGTCCCTTTTACTACCGGTCTCCTAAAAAGGCGTGGCAGCCTCTCGAACACTACGTCATTGATACAGGAAGAATCTCCTTATGATTCGTCTCGCTTCATCAACCGTCTCTGATATTACTGCGCCGACGGCGAAGGTCTCCCAAGTGTTCTTCCACCATTCATAGCTCTCCTTGTTATCAGCTTAGAAAATTGCTACGTTTTATTTTGTGTCACCACAACCATCTTAAATAACTATTCGAGTATTTTCATGTAAATAGGAAAGACGTGGATTTGCTTGGTGGCTTCTAACTTCAAGGCTGTTTGGTGTACATTGAAAGAACTGGTTTAAGCTAAATGCTAAGAAAGTAGCATCGCGCACCAGAACGATTGCGTGCACGCACAGAGACAAAACAGGTATGTATGAATTTGTCTAAGTAAGGGGAAGAGCATATTTCAATACTGAAATACGGTGGCGTGTTGCTTTAAGCTGTATGTTAAGTGTGTGCATACTGTAAGTGCACTCAGTGCTGTAAGTGCACTCGGTACTGTAAGTGTGCACTCAGTGCTGCAAGTAATCTCAGTACTGTAAGTAAACTCAGTGGTGTAAGTAAACTCGGTACTGTAAGTGCACTCGGTACTGTAAGTAAACTCAGTACTGTAAGTAAACTCAGTACTGTAAGTGCACTCAGTGCTGTAAGTAAACTCAGTACTGTAAGTAAACTCAGTGATGTAAGTGCACTGAGTGATGTAAGTAAACTCGGTACTGTAAGTGCACTCGGTACTGTAAGTAAACTCAGTACTGTAAAAGCACTCAGTGCTGTAAGTAAACTCAGTACTGTAAGGGTGGTTTCACACCTAGCTCGCTGGAACGGTACAGGGAACGATTCCCCCCATGGATCGGTTCGATTGAGCATATATGAAAGCGACAAACGTTCTCTGTTCCGGAACAAATGGAACGGTTCTGGACCGCTTGGACAAGGTGGTCTCGGCACGTTTCCAATCGATCTCTAGAATGGTTCATTTACAGTGTGAAAGCAATCGGACTACTCCAATGGGATATCTGGTTGTTTTTATAAACCCATCCTTTTCCCACAGAAATTCCGGTTAACCAGTGTGACAGCCTATTTCAACCTAGGTTAACGTTACTTGACACAGAAAACAAGACTGTTCCTGACCCCCAAACTCACATGAAAAATAGTGTGCCAGCTGCAACACCATAAACACCAAAGCCTGGATGCTATTAACTAGTTAACAAGTTATGCAATACAGGATGGCTAGCTGCAAACTGACAGTTCAAGCACTGACAACAACACAAGTAGCTTTGGACGCCTCATGATAACATCTCCCTTACTAGCGAAAAGAAACATTTACACCAGGCACACAAAAACCCAGCAAATATATCTTAGATCGCTTCTTACCTTCTTTCAAAATCCATCCAGAAATCCAACTATTAAGAATTAATGAATTAATTGGTTAAATCCATCAGGAGTTTTCAGCAAGCCCATTCACGATTTAAATGTGCAGGCTATTGTGCAGGTTAGCCTAATCTATCAAATTTCAAACTTATCGCCGTCGGAAGGTTGTCATTTAGTTTAGGTATCTCTGTGGGTAGACTATTATTATCGTTAGACTGTTGGTTGCAAAATATTAGTTTAAAGCTATAATTGTTATCTTAAAAAATGCATACAGTTATAAGGGTGCTTTCACACCTGTTTTGTTCCGTTCCAAACCCTGAACTGATACAAAATTACATTTATTTACATTTATGCATTTAGCAGACGCTTTTATCCAAAGCGACTTACAAAACGAGGATAACAATCAAGCTACATAGCAGAAACCTTAAGGATCATAGTGCTAGGGGATAGTGCTTCAGTTCATTTTAGTGCTAGGATAGAAGATGTTCTCTGAATAGCTGGGTCTTTAAGAGCTTTTTGAAGGCCTCCAGAGATGGCCCTGTTCCGATTGTTTTTGGTAGGTCATTCCACCAGCGTGGGACGACACGTGAGAAGAGTCTGGATTGCCTTGGGCGAGGTGCCGGGACTGCCAGTCGACAGTCATTGGAGGACCGGAGTTGTCGGGGGGTAGCCTGAGCTTTAATGAGAACGCTTAGATAAAAAGGGGCAGATCCTTTAAGCACTTTGTAAGTCAGCATCAGTGATTTGAATTTGATGCGAGCCGCCAGAGGCAACCAGTGGAGCTCGATTAGCAGAGGGGTGACATGCGTCCTCTTCGGCTGATTGAAGATGAGACGCGCCGCAGCATTTTGGATCATCTGAAGTCCTGCCAGAAGGGCATTGCAGTAGTCAAGGCGCGAGAGGACCATAGTTTGAACCAGCAATTGGGAGGCTTGTTGAGTTAGGTATGGTCTGATCTTTTTGATATTGAATAGTGTGAAGCGGCAGGCCCGGGCAACAGAAGCAACATGGTCATTGAAGGTTAGCTGGTCGTCAATCATAACACCTAGGTTCCTGGCTACCCGTGAAGGAGCAAGAGACAAGGAGCCAGAGTTGATGCAAATGTTGTGGTGAATAGTTGGTTTAGCTGGGAGGACCAGCAGCTCGGTTTTTGAGAGGTTCAGCTGGAGATGATGGTCTTGCATCCATGCAGAGATGTCAGAGAGGCAATCCGAGATTCGTGTTTGGATGGTTGGGTCATCGGGTGAGAATGACAGATAGAGCTGGGTATCATCGGCATAGCAGTGGTAAGAGAAGCCGTGCTGGCGGATGATTTGGCCCAAAGAAGTGGTATAGATGGAGAAAAGAAGGGGGCCCAACACAGATCCTTGGGGTACTCCAGTAGCAAGGTGATAAGGCGAAGAGGTGTGTCCTAGCCTGGACACTTTGAACAGTCGCCCAGTGAGGTAGGATTCGAACCAGCAGTATGCATCACCCTTGATGCCCATGTTTGACAGTACAGAAAATAGAATACTGTGGTTTACCGTATCAAACGCAGCTGACAGGTCAAGCAGGATGAGTACAGATGACCTTGATTCCGCTCTGGCTTCTTTTAAGGCTTCAATCACAGATAGTAGAGCTGTTTCAGTGGAGTGGCCGCTCTTAAAGCCAGATTGGTTGTGGTCGAGTAGATTCTGTTGGCTCAAGAATTCAGTAACCTGTTTGAATACCGCCCTTTCAATAGTTTTAGCAAGGAACGGAAGGAGAGAGACCACCCTATAGTTTCCCACTTGGTCGGGAGCAAGAGAGGGTTTTTTGAGTAGAGGTGTTACCTGAGCATGCTTGAATGCAGAAGGGAAGATTCCTGTTGATAGTGAAGCGTTGATCACATGTGTGATAGCTGGTGTGATAGTTGGAGCTATGGATTGCAAGAGGTTGGTTGGAAGTATTTGGCATTGTTCCAGGGCTCGTTTCATGTTCACACTGCAAACTTTTAGAACGGAACATAATGTAATCAAACGCGCGTGCGGTTACACTGTTCCATGCGTCTTTGAAATGTTATTAGCGTTTGTATCATGGAAAAATCAAGGGCTGCCGACATTGCAATGCACTTTAGCCTATCCTGCGAGAAAGACGTTGAATTAGCAGATTATTCAGCATGCACTTAATTTGTCATATCTGCTTTTGTAGCAGTTTTCACTGTCTGCTTCATCATTAGCCTGTCAAATTCTCTCTCTCTCTCTCTCTTTTAATTGACGGCACAGGCACGCAGTTTGTTTCACCATAACTTTTAACTTTTTAACTGTGTCTATGCAGCCTGCGCCAGAGGCCATGTTTTGCCAAGTAGTTGTCATAATAAATACATTTATCTACATAAATAATGTTAAACTCAAACTTGACCTTTGACCCTTTTTTATAAATTATTCCGCCGTTGCATTTTCTGCAAAAAACAATAACGGGTCATACAAACAAAAGCAAAACCACCTTACCTATTGACCATTTGGACTTTTATAAGTAAACTCAGTACTGTAAGTAAACTGATTTAAATGTTACTCAGACTGGACTAGTAGCCAAACTTGATGATTGTTTATCTGGCCCCACTGATATCTCGGTGGTGTGTGTGTGTGTGTGTGAATTTAAAGAAGGGCTAAGCAACGTTCTGTTTTTTTCTCTCACAAGCTCCCTCTAAAGACCACTGTATTGCATTGTATTGCACTGCATTCTATTGGAGGCGGTCCGCGAAACAGATTAGTTTGTGTTCATTCAAAATTAACAAATTGTTTACTTAAATGATCTTGCCCCCTGCCAGAAAACTTCACTATTTTCATCTCACACAGGCACATTTGTGAAGCAAACACACACACGCACTCAAACAAAAACTTCAATATGAATGCAACCAAGCAAAGAACCGCATGCTGTTCAGGACCGCGGGTTGGCCATCCCTGGTCTAGCCCATTGCAGAAAGTACAAATGAGCTAGCAATCACACAAAATAGACAACTTCTAGTTAATGCACTGAAGTCTAAGGGGTTTGTAGGGATCTTTACAGCAGTCAGTGTTGATTAATACTTAAAGGGTAATCCACGGTTTTAAAAACTGGAAATGATTGAAAGCTGACAAAATTCATTCAAAATGTAATCAAATGTAATTAGTTACATTACTTTGTGTTACACTACCATTACATTTTAGATAGAGTAACCTGTAATTGTAACACATTACATTTCCAGAGTAACTTTCCCAACAATGCGCATGAACCTATAATATAGCCATAATAACAAGTGTGGCCTTAAAAGAATTATTAGTATCTATCCACACGAACCTATAATATAGCCATTATAACTAGTGTGGCCTTAAAGAATTAT
>JAGFZM010000986.1:0-75982 GCA_017657215.1 Limnothrissa miodon
ACCGAAGAACAATAGATGGCTTGCCATACTATGGCAAGCCACCTAATTACTAAGTTATTTATAGAATGCTTTTGCTAAATAAGCAGTAGACAAAGCATAATTATCCAGGAATGGCTGTTATGCATGTATTATCATTATAATGATCATCACACGGTGGGCAGGCAAATAAAAAAGCACAATTAGAGAAAAGTATTATATCCAAAATGTGATCGGTGTTAGGCTACCTATTAACTGCAATCATACATGTATTTCTTTAAGGACACCGAGTGAAAATGAATTTGTCATTGTTACATGTAACATCTCCCGCAATCCAAGTTATACTGTGTGTGATGTGGAGATGGTGCTTTGTGCTCACAAATGCAGTCGCACGGTGGTCTAGTTCAGCCCGATGCATATTGAGACATAGCAGTGTTATATTCAGTGCAGACTGAATGTTGGAGCTGTGTACGATGGTGCAGATTATTATTGCATAAATCAAGTATTTTTTAACCATTCTACCATTTCTAAACGTTGAAACTTCTATCCATTCAGTAATACTGCAGGGGACCTTATCCGCTAAAATGGTGAATGGTAAACTAAACTTCCACTTCACAGTCTAATCGACTTATCGTGATTTAATTTCAAGATGGCAGTGACCGGGAAAGTCTGAGAAGGTACTGTCTCTAAAAACTGTCTTTTTAATAAAGTACCTGTACACTTTCAAAATTCTCATTGTCTCGTTTTAAATGTCAGGACCCTCAGAAGTCTACCAATGAAGTGTGGAGTTACTTTGAACCTTGTTAATGGAGTAAAAAAGCTATTTATCTTCATAGACTAAGCTGTGCCCCTATAGCTAGCAGTGAAAGGTTAATGAAAGCTTCGGCTAAAAACGGTTTAATGCGGAATGCTGGGGGTGAACAGAGGTGGGCATTGGATATATGTTTGTACTCTGTAACATCTTCCAGTACAGTCCAGGTCCAAATCACACCGGCCTTCTCCTTCAATTGTATGAAGAAGCATACCCTCATTAAAAAACTATGTGACATTAACACCAACAAACACATTGTACAGTGGATAAAGAAGTTTCTTACAGATCGCCCACAGAGAGTGAGGTACAGTGGCCTCTTCTCTGACACTGTTACACTAAATTCAGGGGCGCCTCAAGGCTGCGTATTGTCACCTGTTCTGTTCTCCTTATACACAAATGAAATGCAGATTATGAACCCAACCTGTCATTTGTACAATTATGCAGATGATATGGCATTGGTTGGCCTTATGCAGTAAATCAATCAATTTAATTTCAGTGTATTGAGAAGTTCACAAAATGGTGCCAAGACAGTAATCTCTCCATTAATGAGACAAAGACCAAGGAGCTGGTCATGACTAGGTCCAACAATACCTTCCAGGATTCACCTGTCATTATTAATGCACAACCAGTAGAGAAAGTGGAGGAATTTAAATATTTGGGAACGTTCTTTGATTACACTTAAAAAAGCAATGCAGCACATGTACTTAATCAGAAAGCTAGATTCATATGACGTTAGCAAGTCCATATTAGAAACAGTATACAGAAGCCTTGTCAAAAGTGTTTTGACGTTTATATGCATACATGGTATAGAAACCTTGGGGCTAAGAACAAGAACAGATTAACAAAAAATGTGAACACGCAAAGTAAAATTATAGGGAAAGGTCAGAAACAGCTGGGTCTGTCCTATGAAACACAAGTTAAACAAAAAGCTCAACAAATTGTTTCTGATTCTATGCATCCCTTATTCAGGGAGTTCATTAAAATGCCCTCAGGTAGACGTTTTAGAGTTGCAACTGCAACAAAAAACATTCACAAAAAATGATTCATACCAACTGCAATAACACTTCTAAATAAAAAATAGGCCTTTTCATATTTGTATACTCTGCTGCCTCTGTACTGTGACTGTGTTGTTTGTGTATTTATTAACTGTGTCTTTGATGTATTTATGTTTTTACCTGTGGAGCCGAAGACAAATTTCCACATCTGTGGAGTAATAAAGTCTTTTTTTTTTTTTTTTTTAAGTTGTCTGACTCAAGGAAAGGTGTAAAATGGTGGCATATGGCTTTAAGTCATTCATATGGTTTGACAGAAAACATTTAAAAAATTCCACAATAGCAGCTGCAGCAAAGCAGGATTAATGTTTTGATTATTCAAGTACTCAAAGATGGCAGAAAATACAAAAACGTGCACCAAACAATTTAAAGTACAACACAAGCTCTAGTATTTCAATGAGATCAAAAATGGTGAATTGGCACAAATAAATGTCTTACCCCCTGTGCAACAAAGACCTCATAAACACAGCAGATTCCAATAACTGTGATTCCTTGTTCTTTGCAAAGAGTGGCGGCAGCAACCAGGATCACTGTGACTGCAATAGGTATCCACACTGTCCAAAGTGAAAGGAAAGAATAATTTGTTTTTCAAAAGCTATCAGGTTAGCAAAACTGTACTAGGTACACAATCACAAAAGTAAACTATGTATGTATGGCTTTTGCTTTGGTTTTATATGGTGCCTAATTGATATTATTGAAATGATATTGATGAATTGAGTCAAGGATTTGAATACATTTATGAAACAGAAACTTTTGCCATTTTTCTAGGAACAAAAATGTTTCATTTTTTATGTTCTGTATATAAAAAATTGATCATTCAATAAATGCATGGAGAGAGCAGACTTTACTTTAACATGATCTACCAATTTTTCCAGCAGATCCTCCAAAAGGTTAATGCAGATCACAATCTCAATGTTTTCATTATAAAAATATTTGTCTAAGACATGAATATCAACCATCTTTACTACGTACAGCAGGCCAGTTTTCCATTGTTGGAAAAACGCTAACATTAAGACTACTGCCTTAAAGGCCCACTATGCAACATTTTTCATTTAATTAATCCGTTTCATACTGTTTAGGATGCTAAAATTAGTCATTACACAGCGAACGAACGGTGTAGAATGCGCCACCGTGGCCAATAGCGGTAGATCCAGGACTTGCAATGTTCAGCAGCGAGGTCCGCCTCCAATAGAATGCAGTGCAATACAATGCAATACAGCGGTCTTTAGAGGGAGCTCGTGAGAGAGAAAAACAGAACGTTGCTTAGCCCCTCTTTAATTAATTTGGAGTTCTCATTTTTTGAATTTCAACAATTTTGCTTATATGGGAAACCATAGCAAAAATGCTTTATTCAACACCCAAAATACAGCACTGTTTGTTTGACCAGGAAATTATTCAGTTCACACATATGCTATATGATTACATCATGCATAAAACAGAGCTCTAGTGGTTAATAGTGTTTTGTAATTGTCACGATGTAGAGAATAAAAGACGACAATAACCACATTTAAAGCGTATCTATTTTTATGTACCACAGCTGACATGGAACTTCATTAACTGGTTAGAGAACATCAGTTTTAGAGAGGAAACTTACTTTCATTTTCATTTTCCTAGCTGATCATGTCAAAATGTACAGTATAAAATGTTCTGGTTCTTTTACACACCAACCTAACACTTAGTGAACAAGCACATAGTGAACTTAAACAGCAGGGCAATCAATTGACCCAATTACAGGGGGATCTCTGGGGAATTTTCTGGAAATTCCTCAAAGGTATCAAAATTATGTTTTATGTATTCATCTGTGGCGGTATAGGACTCTGAATTCAGATGCCAGGCAATTTAAAGTATAATCACCAGTGTAAAAGAATAATAATAAAAAAAGAAAGTTAAAGAATTCACAACTACACCAGTCTTGTCAATGGTAATAATATATTGACACAAAGATTCAGTTCACAGGTTACAAGGTTACACAAGGGTAAAAAAGTAGCATTTCAGTCAAATTATTAAAAGAAAAGGAAAAAAAAAATAAAAAATCAAACGCCAGCATTTTAAGGCCATAGTAACATGACTGAACAAAACAACCAATGCCACAAACAGAACTGCAACCCTCATAAACCGGCACATGGAAAGAAAAGGAGGCAAACAAAACGCCACCCCACGCATGGCTGTCGGCAGAGAATCCAAAGAATCAATGAGGAAGAGCCCCGGTGACATTACACTCCACTTACTTGTGCATAATGTATCTGTATGTACCCCAGATTTTGTGGGCAGAGCACTGGCAATACAGGAAAATACTCAAACTCCACAGGTACCCCCGAACATGATTGACCCAGCTTCCAATTGGCCCTGCAGGCCAAAACCCAGGACTTTTCAATTCAATGGGTCAATTCAATTTTATTTATATAGCGCATTTTTACAAAAGGCATGTCACAAAGCGCTTAACACAAGAGGCCCAATGAGCAACAGGGGCAAGGAAAAACTCCCTAGCAGCGTTTTTTGTTTTTACTTGTTATGGTAAAGGAAGAAACCTTGGGCAGTTCCGACGGCTCAAGGGGCTAACCCAACTGCCTAGGGCAGGTTTTCAGTCTCTCAGATGGTGAGTAGTCCACTATTATTCCATTAGATACACATTACAAGAACATTTTGGTAAATAAAGTAAAATAGGTGTCCATGTCATTAGGCGCAGTCAAGCCAGGGGCCAGTTGGAGGCTGTATCAATCATGTCAGGGTCATCTGTGAAGCTGAAGCAAGAGATGCAGGATCAGGCAGTGGAAGGCAGGGGTGACCCTCAGCAGGGAGGCAGTGGCATGGACAGTGGAGTGGGTTGAGGACCATTCAGGAGTGCCGCCGGATCACGTTGGAAGAAGGTCCCAGGAGAACTTTTGACAATCTACGGCTTGACTGCTCTTCATGATGAGGGACTACATTTTATGATGGTATATTTAAGCAATAAGCCACGAGAGGCCGCGCGTATACGCTGGTTTTAGAACAGCTGATGGGTGTTGTTAGGCACGACGCGAAGCGGAGTGCCGTTAAACCCCTCAGCTGTCAAACGGATTTCCCCTCCCATCCAAGGGTTGGTGTTACTAGTTACTTGTTACAAGTGTCACAAACTATGTAGCGATTCTTTGAGTGTTGCCGATACTGTTGCTAACCTAGTGACTAGCTTCCTACGTTTTGCCGCCTGTCACCCAACACAAGAATGAGTGAGACAGAAGTAACTTTTGGCCGACTCTCCACCTAATATGTGAATGTGAAATTATTGGGAGAATTTGTGTATTGTGTGTATATATTTTTTGCTATATTGTTTTATTGGTCGGACGATTAGCAGCTACGTTAGTTTATGGTTGTCAAGGTGACACAGTAACGTTCGATCTAGTTCACTCGGCTTTGATTCATCAAGTTTTTTGTGGCTGGTATATTTATATTGCGTGAGTCTTCATTACTTCACAGTAATAGTCATGTTTACATTTCATTGTATGTTGATGGCTTGACTGTAAACAACATAACAATCAATGCAATAAATAGTTTTAATAATGATAGAAGCAAAGTTTTTCACTGTGGGAACATATCTTCATAAGAACAATCTGACCTATTTGTGTCCCCTTGAAAAATTTCTCTTGACAAATGTTATATCTATTGTCCCCCCCACTGTTAAATGAAATTTACGTCCATGCCTGAAAATAACAATGATAAATTTGTCTTGAAGACTATGCATACACAAAAACTGAATATGCATATTTACACTCCTCAGACCTCACAAGTCAGATATTGTTGAGAGCCATTCATCTGGTTCACAGAACAGCACATCAGTACAGGTGGTAAGGAAAACTCAGGTCTATGATCTCAAAATAGAAAGGATTCTAATGGATTCTCTATATTGTCACTTGACTAAAAGAAAACCAGATGCACATAGTCCAGAATGAACATGCAAGTATGGCAGTGGTTGCATTACTGTCTTTTCAATTCTAGTAATGGAAATCATAAATCCACTTACCAATGGAGTGATCTGGGCCATTAGATTTAGTGTAGGCCAAAAATGCTGCCAACAGAAATATGGATGACAGTAGTTCAGCTCTACCAACCACACCGGTTACCTAAAATATGAAGTAAAAGTAAATGTGAGTATGAGAGAATTGCATAAAATCTCAACAGCTCAAAAGGAACACAGAAACTGCTGTTCACAAAGCTATTGTAGAGTATTTCTTTATTTAATGACTTGGCACACAAGTTCTAACAAGTTCTACAGTTCTAAAATCTTTAAAAGGTAATAGTTAACATTCCAAATATCAGGAATGTTAACTACATAGAGTGGTTGAGACTTGTGCTACCATACTGAGACTGGCTGAAGTCAGTGGAGGGTTCTGGGCGAGAGTGTTTAGTGCTTTGAATCGTGCAAAAAAGCAGTTAAAGTTGTTCAGCAGAGAGGTGTTGCTCTCGCTGCTCTGTGGCACAGGTTTGTAGTCTGTGATGGCCTAAACGCCCTGCCATATGTTCTGTGCATCTCTACTGTCTTTAAAGTAGGAGGACATCTTGTATGTGTAGCCCTGTTTTGGTTTCCTGATGCCCCAGGACACGTTCCTCTTGCATCCCCAGCTCTGAAGGCATTGCCTCAGCAGTCTGTGGACATCCCCCGTCAACCATGGCTTCCGGTATGACCCATACAAAATGTAATGATGCTTTCTGTATGGGTCACATTATCAATGCACTTGGTGATGTAGGGTGTCACAGTGTCTATGTGCTCCTTAATGTCTGTGTTGATGTAAGTAGCTGCCTGCTTAAACATTTCCCAGTCTGTTGTGTCAAAGCAGTCTTGAAGAGCAGAGGAGGCCCCTTCTGGCCAAACTCTTACCTGCTTCAAAACCGGTTTGGTGACTTTTACTCTGTATGCTCTGTATGCTGGAATTAGCATAACAGTGATGTGATCAGAGAGACCGATGTGGGGGAGGGGAGTGGCTTTGTATAAACCAGGTCCAAAATGTTATCTCCCCTAGTTGGGAGGTGCACATACTGATGAAATTTCGGAAGACAGGCATCCTCCACTTAAGCATTTTAACAGAAATTTATAAAGAAACTGCCACATGGTTAATACAACAGGTAAAAAACTAGTCCTGTCACTCATCAGTAGGCTACAAGTGGTAACATGTTCATGTCAGCAATTTATAGTCATAGAGTTCTTGAGTGCTAACAATTTGGCCACAAAGTCATATGGCCAGTGCAGCTAAAAGTTTGTAGTTTAAGTGGCCACATTGATTATCCATATTTTTTTACTGTGCCTACCGAAGTGACCATAAAAACTTGTAATTCATATCTGCAAAATCTAAATCTTTGCAAAAAAATGTTTTAACCACCAGTTTTAATTATCAGATGTACGATAATGTTCAGATCACTTTCAATGCTCTGCTTGTTGATGTTCGTAAGAAACAGACTTCCCTTACCACCAGTGTGAACATAAATATTGTTATAGTTATCTTTATAGTTATCATTGCAGATGCAAAGGCATTTAATTTCTAGATTTGGTATTTGATTGAGTTCCACAAGCATATTGCAGTAGGAGGCTCATTAATCTCTAACGCTGCATCCGCATTTCACTACTCACTTCTCCCTAACTGGTTTGGTGAACACTCACTCAGCTACTAGTTGGACTGGTAGCTGCCATGTTTCCAGCTTGTTTACTTGCCACTGCTATAAAGTGCCAGGCTCAGCAGAACACTCTTCATATCAACTGTCGAAAATCTGTATCCTGCATTGTGATTGGTTATTGCTTTACTATTGCGCAAAAGTTAAAATAGTTTCATCTTGGAATCTGCCCACATCACGTCGATTGTACTCTTCTTGCCTGTCCAGGCCTTGCATTACTGGAACACCTTCACATCTTATTGACTTTCATGACTTAGTAGTAGCTTAAAGGGCCTCTGTGATTTTATTTCATTTTTGTCTCTATTTTTTTATTTCATTTTTGTCTCAAATAAAAAGCATCTCCTCTTGGTTGGCTTGCTTTCTGCCCCCTGAATACAAGTAAAGTCATTGGTAAAAAAAACCTCTCAAAGGCAGCACAGGGGCTATAATACTCAAACAAACACTAGGGGCACAGGGATGTACACTAAACCATAACAAACCACGACCAACCATTTGGCAAAAAGATAGAGGTTAATGCAGATCCCCAACCATCTTGTTGCCGATAGGTTGGCCGTGGTTTGTTATGTTATAGTGTTTATTTGAGGAATACAGACTTCCAAGATCATTTTTTTTTACAATGTTTTCAGGGGGCAAAAATCAAGATGATTACTTATACATACTCAGCTGCATGTGTAGAATATATGCACAATGTACACTGCAAAAACAACAATCATTATGAATTAGAATATGAACTACTAAATTTCAGCACTTCTTGACAAAGGTATTTAAATGTTCACTTGAGTATTGCTAAACATGGGCCATGGGCAGGCTACTTTGGGATATCTCTGAAATTTCACATGATGCCTGTGTTTAAAATCATGCCTTTTAAAAGACAAAAAGAGCATAAACAACAACAACAAAAACATGGTGTAATTTTATACTAAGAAGGAAAGCTAAAGGAGTATGTTTGATATGTTGTACTCACAGCCTCTGTGTGGATAGGGTGCACAGCAAACAGTGAAGCTGCCCAGAGACTGGATATTCCATCAAGGAAAAGATGGCAGACCCGCAGGAAGAGAATACACACCACAGCGTGAAGCACCACATTTATCAGGTGGTAAGAGGATGCATTTAACTCACTGAATAAATAGTTCAGTCGAAATGTCAATACAGTTAATGGTCTGTAGGATTTATGGCTCCTCTCCTGCAAAACAAGACATAACTTCTAAATTTCATTTCTTCATCATTTTAAGGAGCACTGGGTTCTCTATTAGTACTGAACAGTGTTGAAATGAAACACATGTAACACATTGCATTCATTATCCACAAAAACAGCTCTGAGATCATGTCAGAAAAAAGGAAACTCATTGAACTCTACTTGGTCTCCTCCATCTTCTCCACAGAGAGGCCACTATAAGAAACAGACTTGTTTATTGCCTGGAAGTATTTTAAAAATACTGATTTAGATGTCTGGCCCAATGACTGGGTGTCACTGGTACACTCACTGATACCCACTGTAGGCTGTTAGCACCACACAACAGCGGTCAAACTAAACAGAAAACAGCCGCAGACGTAATGTTTTATAATAACAACCTGAAACGATTAGGCACCAAGGATTTTTGGGGCTCTGTATCTCAGCTATCTGTGAGGCAACGTTTCATTGGCAAATCAAGTAGGCAATTGGTGGAGAGCCTCTCTAGCCAGTCACAGGCGAGAAAGGGGGCGCCTTCTCCTACCATACTTTGTTTTGAAGATTTGCGCTCGGCAGCCGTTTTCCCATTTAACAACAGCCTTCTTTGTATAAATGTCTACTTTACTTTCCCACTTTTGATAATATAATAATAATCTGATTAAACTCAGCCCAATACCATGGCTTTACCATCAATTAATATGAATGCTCCAAACACTAGATGGCGGTATTCCCTTAGTAAATGGTGCTAATTAGAGAGGTCTTATGCTGCACTCATCCCTTATTACGTCCATTTTCAACCAATGCCAGCTGTAACCCAAAAGATTACTATCAAATTTTACAAAGAAAATTAACACATTGAGTGCCACACTGTTTTTGGAATTTATGTCTTGCTAGCAATTTAGATTTACATTTTTTACTATTTTTGTAGAGCCATAGCATATTCCATGTTATAGTTATAGGCACATGGTTCATTTGAAAGGTGAGACTCTGAGCTCTCAGTGGGTGAAAACCGTTTGTTTCTACGTGTCTCCATTCCTGAGAAATCCCAATCTAAACGGTGTATGGTTTTCATCAAAATCCCTGTTTTTTTCTAGAAAAGGAGATATGGCGTATTTTATAAAAAGGGCGCCGTTTGGAGCTCGATGGGAGGCTAATAGTAGTAGGGCCCTATGATTTCCATGATGCGGTAAATGTGGACGGAATAACGGAATCTAGTCATAAAAACGGAATTTACTGATAAACACGGAATCGAACGGAATTCGGCAATTTCCGAGTTCACAAAATAAATGCGGTCGCCCACTTACAAGACAAACACGGTTTCTGCCCGCTTTTGTCACAACTTTCAATTTCAATGAGTCTCCGAGGTTGCCAAATACCATATCTTGTTAATCACGTGAGTTTGTTTCCAATCCCCACAGATGCAAGGGATATGTCTGAATGTAGCCAGCCTCTGCTGCAAAACCAGCAGCTTCTAAAAAGTTACGACATACGCGATAAACCAAAGATTTTAGAGCGGAGCGCTCTACAATCTTTGCGATTGACTGCCAGATTTCAGGCAGAGCTATATCCAAACAATTATTATGCATCTGGCCAACAACATTTCTGCAAATACTGTTAAGTTGTAGCCTATTAAGTTAATAAAGTTGAGCTGTATAATGAAAAAAGTTGTAATGGACTTTATTTTCCCCAAAACTATTTTTGGATATCTACTTTTGAGTTAACAGTGGCTATAACATATATTTCTGTATGTGTTAAAATGAAACTGTTCATTTGATATGTGTGGTTGTGTTTGTCATTGACTTTTAAAGCTGACTATTGATTAAAATGGTAAATTTCTGCTTTTTTCCCATGCACTCCTAAATTAGACACTTATTAAGGTAACTAAATATGATTATAACATAAAACACAGAATTCAGAAAAATAAAAATGGAAAAAGTGGAATGTAGGAAAAAATAAAAACTGATTTCATAGGGCCCTATAGTAGGTAGGCTAATACTCAAACGAACACTCATCCAAACCTAAACACAACAGACCACGGCCAACCGATCGACAACAAAGATGGTAGAGGGTACACATCAACTCCCAGCCCATCTTGTTGGCGATTGATTTGTTGTTGTTTGTTGTGTTTAAGTTCAGATTCACCCTATTGCTGGTGTTTGTTTGAATGGGCTATAGTATTTTGGGAGAGCTGACAAATCTAGCCAGGCCAGAGCCATGTAAACTGCTAAGGCATCGTGATGCTGCGACCTTGTGACGCACCCACAATGTGACGGGATGACCTGATGTTGATCAGACTGACATATACTAACAGATAGACAGATATTCCGACACAATTCATGCGACAATATCAATCGAATGCCGTTGTGATATAATGTCCAGATAAAATGTCCGGATAGTGAGATTTCATGAGTTTTCGATCGTCATCTGCTTCAGTTCTCTTCACTATAGACTTCCAAAAATCACACACAGGGTGAGATAGAGTGTCTATTTTCGTAATAACTAAAAAAGCCAAACATTTATTTTTACGGCGTTGGCACTCAATGTGTTAAAGAGATCTATGTCCATGGTAGTCTAAATGTCTAAACATAAGCATAGAACAACAAACTAAATAAGAAAGCTTTAATAATTTGAATTTAATTACATTACCTCTGACATGGGCGTACCCCAAAAGTCATTTTTGAAGAGGTTCTTGAGAGGTGTTGAAGGTCGTAGGTCTTTGTTATCCAGTATGGCCGAGACATCATCAAAAACAAAACCACAAAACATGCTGTTTCCGTAACAAAGTATCACCAGCCCAGTCAGCAGGCAGACCTCCCGCCATGACACTGCACACATGGTAAATCCTTCAGCAACCGCTAAAAATGTCCAAAAAGAAGAAAGGTATATTATGTACATATTATATGCAGTGTTGTGGTGAAAACACAGTGCACAACTCAGTGTTCAACTCACAACTCAGTGGATTTACATCTCTGTACTGCAGCACAATACACAGTAATGTGTAGAGTAAAAACAATGCCATATGGAGCTATACCTGTACTCAGTCACTAACATGATTCTAATTGTATTTGATTTGATTGATTCTAATATTAATGTTTGTATTAATATTAATATTAATTGTATTAATGTTAAGCCAACAATGAATAATAAACTCTGCTGAACTATTGAGCCTTTACGTGCCTTCAAGTATGACACTATTTGTTAGTTATAATACAGCATCATAGTAATTCCATAATAATCCCAAAATGTAGTGTAGTAACAGCCTGACATGAAGCTTGAGTCCAAGAGTGAGATACGTCATAGAAGGCCCAGGTAGAGCAAGGTGGAACGGCATTTTCTAAACTGATTGATGAGATTTTTCAAGTGCTTGTTTTGAGGACATTTTTTATTGGTCTAATCATAGAAAATAAAGGCATTGATCATTACAGGGGGTTTAAAACCAAAGTTGGAGCACCTTGGCATAGAAGTCAACAAATCCATGTCCTCATTTCTAAAACTGGCAAATTTACGCTTGAATACGTGCACAAAAAAATTCTGATTGTGAAGCAGCATGTTTGGAGGGCAGTGTATGGGTTACTAAGCCAAAAAGGCTTGTGAATGACACGTTGTGGCCAATGCAGTAATCCTGTGGTACCCATACCTACTATGACCATTAAAAAAGAAAAATGGTCCAAATAAAAGTGAATCTGAAGAAGATGATTCCAAACCAAAGCATCATCCAGTCAGAGCCCAACAATGTTAAATTTCAATATGAGTCATGGGTTGAACAAGGTGAGGTCACCAGGCGACAACATTTATGAACACAATATCTATATACCATTTAAATTGTAGGCTACCTAACAAACAACATAACAACAATACATACATCAATAATGATCACTATTGACACGGCAGCATAACACGCAGCAGTAAATAACTAAGAAAGCTCAGAATGCTGCAAAAAGCATGCATTGCATAGCCTACGAATTAGTTTTTATGGCCTCAAGATGGTATTTTTGACAAGTTCACCAAACCACAATCAACCACATTTAGATTTTAAGCAGGATTACTTAAAGTCAGTTACGTCTTTGATGTTATGTTTGTGTTGAACTTTGATTACTGAACCAGTATGTCTGTGAAGATTCTCATTCATCCAGGTTGTGGTAGTCATAGTGTTCAGTTAAGGCAACTGAAGCTTGAAACCTGAAGCTCAAAAAGAAGTCTAGCTGCCTTTAACTGAACACTATGATTACTGAACCAATTTCGCGTCATTCTACCCATCTCCTCCTGAGGTCGCATTTTCCCGTTTTCCCTTGTTTTGTGTTTGCGCACGAGTTAGAGCTTGCGTGGAGGAGCACACATTTTGCCGTCATGTTCACTTTTAAAAAATAGACTACTTTGCGTGGAACGCAATTCTTTTGTGCGTACGCATCATTTATTAGGCCCGAGACGTTTGAATCTGTGATTGAAGTGATGGTAATCGATGTAAATCCTTATTTGCTCAAGAATAGTTGGCAATTGCTTGGTCACTTTACAAGCCTTCCTTCCACTTTGCATTATTGATGCAGGCCTAAAACTGATATCTGGAAACGTTAATCTACACTAACCTACTACTGTCAAACTGCTTGTTCCAGCTGACGAATGGGCCGACGGCAAAATTCCCACATAGAAAAATGCTGCCGCCGACGGTCCAGTGGAGGAACCGTCACGGAGCAAAATCATTTACTGGTCCGCTGGAGGTAGCCTCGCTGTCAGGGTTATTTCGCATTGCCGTTCCTTAACGCTGAACTCATGTTACGAATGCAGTAACGTTATACAAATTGGAGGGCACTGTTTGCCATGGTATGTTCCTGGCCGTGGATAACAACATACAGTGAGACAAGGCTATATCAGAGTTTGAATGAATAAATCAACCTACTGGAAGGGAGGGAATATCACATTTTTACTTAGGCTAGTTAACCTATAGGGTTAGCATAGCATAGCATCATTACAGAATTATCAGCAAACTACCAAACTTACCTGTTCATAACAACAAAGAGAGACCGATATCAGTTGATTAAATTCCTCAGACAATCGCTCAATTCAAGAAAATAGTAACGCACATTAAACAAAACACAATTATTGCTCTCCGAAAGCATACAATCACAATGTTATGAATCACTTCCGGTGTAACTTCGTTTCGTGAACAAGGACACAGTACAAAACAATACACTTAGGTTAGTTTCGGGATTTATAACAAAATAAAAGCACAGACAGACATCACAAAAAGAGCAAGAATAGCAGATATTTCACGAAACTTTACAAAATATTCAAAGCCTACACGAAAGCAATCTCCAAATCAGCATCCTATCATTTAAATAACATACACGCTGTACTATAAATAGTTTTTATAAACAAAAATGTAGGCCTAATTAAATAAAAAAAAAATTGATAAAATATGAAATAATTAATTCAATTTGTCTCCCCGACTATATATATGGCTACAGTCTATGACTGCACCTAGAGAACTATATATAGGCCACGTGTATATAATCTATACTCATCAATCTGTGCAATAGTGAATTTATACTCATTGTTTACTCTACAGCTCTATATTTACCCATCTGTATTACTGTGGCTCATAGAAGCTGTATTCACTGTTTACCTACTAACAACTTATACATACTAGTAAATTATCTCTACTGCTCTCATTTACACTTAACTGTATACCACTGCTCTTAACTGTAGATCTTACCTGTAGGCTATATACTGTACATACTGTCTATACCAGGCATGGGCAAACTAAGGCCCGGCCCGTTTGGCTTTTTAATCTGGCCCGCCAAACGTTTCAAAATTATATTAAATAATATTATTAAACCTTTATTTAGTATTTTCCCTGCGATGTCTGCAAACTGCTGTTAATAAATGCATTGGGGTTTTTTAAAAGCCCTGCATATCCATGCTTTACTCCCTATTTAAGGCCAAAACTGTGAAATATAATGGACTTTACATGTAATTTATATTACTTCACACAAACACTATATCTGTCTGCTCCTGACACGGCCCCTTAATCAAATGTTGTAACCTATTGTGGCCCACCACTCAAAACGTTTGCCCACCCCTGGTCTATACTGTATACACTTTATACTAATCTAATCTAATGCTTTTTAAATATGTGTTCACTCATCAACTATAAACAATTTTAGTGTTATGTCATACCCAAATGTATTGAATAGTAAACCGACATCCTCAACTAATGATTTTTAAAATTTCTTAATGGTGTTATTTATTATTATTAACCAGTTACTAAGCACCATTCTCTAAATTGCAGTTCAGAAGATCCAAGTTGTAAAAAGGTACAAGAAGGTCCTGCACCAAGTGAAATGCTCCCATTGTGGAGCTGTACACAGTGGATGAAAACAATGAGATTGTGGAAAAACTCTGGATTGAAAAACAATAGCGACAACTGCCTAACCCAACTCCATAAGGCGGGTTTTCGGTCTCTCAGATGGTCATTAGTCCATGGTAATAATAGGTCTTGACCATAGATTTATCATAGTAATCCCAGGATCAAGGCACTTATAAGAAAATCATGATGTTAATATAGCTACATAATAGTCCCATTATAATCCCAGAATACAGTCATTAGGAGCAGTCAAGCCATAGTCAATCATGTCAGGGTTGTTGGAGCTGGAGGCAGCCCACCCAGGAGGCCAGAGACGCAGAATCAGGCAGTAGAAGGCAGGGGTGACTCAGGGTGGCAGTGGCATGGACCATGGAATGGGTTGAGGACCATTTGAGGGGGGGAAGAGCAGGATTAAGCAGTGGGAGACAGGGTGGCATATAAGGTAGAGAGTATTGCAATTATTAGGCTGTCTTATGTTTGTTTGTAAGAGCATATAACAAATTATGAAACAATATTTAGAATGGGTTACCTAGAAGCCAGCCATGTCTGCCCGCTCCAACCTCCAGTTGGTTCCCAACACTTCAATTACGCAGCATAAAGGAGTCGTGTGTTTACCCTGGCCAACCCTCTCCCCTCTCATTTGAGTGAATGTTCTGCAAACATGAATGAAATGGCAACTTTACCCGTGGCATATACAGAAAACGTTGCAAACTTTCAGTGTTTGCAATTGTTTGTTAGATAGTCTGTTCAGAAATTTGTCTTTATGAACATGATTTATACCTAGTATAAATAATACCTTCTATTTTCTTTTCCTTTTTTAGAGGACTCTCCAGCCTAATATGAATGAAGAGTTTATTCCAGACTCAATGTTCCATATAAAAAGACATAGAGAAGTACATACATTGAAAAGACAGTACAAAAACAACAAAGAATTGATCAATAATTTAAGATACAAGCAAGCATCAGTTCCAATGTTTCCACAGCCCAGAGGAATATCTATCACTCTGTTTTGTATCGGAGATTGCCACTATTCTACTGTTTTTCAACTCAAGGAGCCGACACATAAATCTATACATAATGCCAACAAGGCATGGAAGATGGGTACATTGCTATTAATACATAAAGTATTAGCACTTGTCCATCTTGGAAGTTTAAAGAAGATTCTGAATGCATCATTATGTTACCTGTAGCTTCTTGACTTTACAAGAACACTATGTACAATGGGGTGCTCTGAAGAGATTAACTTTGACAGCGTTTGACATTATAGAACATAAGACACTTCTTGGAAAATGGCATTGCTATGGCTTTTCAGATTCGGCTTTAAAGTGGATGGAAAGTTACTTAAATAATAGGTCACAAACTGTTTTCTTTAATGGAAGTTATTCTAAGTTTAAAATGTTACATTGTGGAGTACCACAGGGAAGTTGCCTTGGACCACTGCTGTACACCATCTATACTAATGACCTGCCAAGTGTCGTAAAAAGAGCAAAGATTTCTATGTACGCAGATGATTCTACCATTTATGTGGCAGCAAAAACAGCTGTGGAGTTAAATATGATATTGAACTCAGAATTGCATTCTGTGGTAGAATGGATCAGGAAAAATTGATTAGTTTTGAATGTTTCCAAGACAAACTGTATTATTTTTGGTTCTAAACATAAGCTTAAATGTGAGCCGCTGCTAAATATTATGATCAATGACGTAAAAGTAAACCAGGTCAAGGAGACAAAACTATTGGGAGTTACTCTAGATGAAAGACTGACATGGTCTACACAAACTAACAAAACAATAACAAAGATGGGTACTGGTATTTCTGTAATTAAAAGGTGTGCGAAACATTTAACAAATACGTCCAAAAAATTAGAGCAGCAGCTAGAGTTGTAGATAGATAGATACTTTATTGATCCCCAAGGTATCAGAACAAATGTTATTGCAATGCATGATGTGCTCAGCTGGTTAACAGTTAAAAATAGATTTTTGTACTCTCTACTGGTTTTCTTTAGGAATATTCTAACTTCCAAAACCCCATTGATATTGTCATTGACTTCAGACCAACACGGTTTCACTACAAGGTAAGCGACACAGGGGAAATTCATAATACCCATAGCAAGAACTAGTGCGATGAAAAGAACAATGGTTTTTAGAGGAATTAGTGAATGGAATACTTTACCTTGTTACATCAGGCAGGAAAATAGCAAGAGCAAATTTAAATGTTTGTTAAAAAATATCTTTTGTCAACGAATGCAACATCCACTTCTTCTTCAGCTCTCGACGGAGGCAGTCGCATCTTTCTCCTCTCCTCCCTGGACCTTCCCTAGCTTAGCTCTCTATCTCATCTAATCTGTTACAGGAGACTCACACAGCCCTGCACACCGAAACCAAGAAAAATAATGGATTTGATCAGCTGGTCTCTCAATGCAATTGAAGAGAAACGCAGGTACGGGGGAAGCTGATTGCCCTGCCGGAACGTTTGCGGCTGGCTACACGATGGACGGTTGGGAGAAGTGGAGGATCGTGTGTCTGGCCACGCTTTCCGTGGAGGATGTTGAAGACATCTACTTATTTGGCTTTATGATAACAGGTTTATTGCTGATTGGATTGGGCATTGGCCTTAGTTACCAAAAATTGAAGAAGACGGTTACAGCTACTCAAGAGCCCCCTAGGCTGGCCGGAATGATTGATGGAGTGGGCAGAGCGGTAGGAGCTCAGACTGGGAATTTGGATCGTAAAATGGACAATGTAATTAGGACACTGGATCGCAAATTTGGAGATATTAGGACACTTGATCACAAAATGGATAACATCTTGGTCACTCTTGATCGCAAAATGGATAACATCTTGGTGAGACTTATGGCTCTGGAAGGGCTTTGTGGGAGACCAGGACACTTGAGAGAGTTGGAAAGTTACAGCTTGAAACCATAACAATCACTATCTGGCACCCCTAATCAGTAATGTGGCCTTGGCTGGTTGCTACTGAAAACAACTCCCCTGGCTGAACAGGGCAGCGTGACCCTCCTGCTCTCCCTTCCCCCTCACTATCCAACGCCTCCGCGGCTTCTCACCCCCCCAGCGTGGATGGGCTCCCTGCCAACGCCTCAGAAGGAGGCTGCGGATGTGGACTGTTTGGCTGTGCTGGACTCTTAATTCCCTTTTCCCTTACCTGGTGCAACCCTCTACCCCCCCACACTCCCCACCTGTGTTCTGTGATAAATTGCTTATATGTGCTGAGGTGTTTTTTTCTGACACCAAACTATACTCCCTATTGGTGTATAGTCTGGTGGGCTGTTTTTATCTCCTCCTCTTTCCTTATGTATTCCAGTTTCCTTATCTCTTTTTTTAATGGCGCTGTATGAATGGCAGCCAAGGTGATTCCACCATCTTGAATTTCCCCCTTGGGGATCAATAAAGTATCTATCTATCTATCTATCTATAACTGCCTGTTTTGCTTTGAGTCACGATATGTGTGCGGGTTTGAATTACTACTGATATTATATGAGTTAAATGGATCACTAAATTGCTGAAATGAGTATCACTAATACCCCTATGAGATAGTATTATCAACATGAGGTAGCATTATTAATATTAGAAAATGTGCATAATGGAACTTAACCTTAGGAGCAAGTCCTGTCTATTCTTCATTTTTGTTAGTCTGGTTGAATGTTTGTCTCATTCTCTGTAATTGTCTCAATGTATATTCTTTTTTTTTTTTTAGATGGTTCTGTGTGTCAGGCAGTGTGATGTTTATGTTAATATGCGAATGACGATGTTGTAAGTAAATGGTTGATAGGACCCCAGGAAGAATAGCTGGTGGACCAGGCTAATGGGGATCCCAAATAAAACTAAACTAAACTAAACTAAACATCATTTGTGCACAAATGAGATCTGCGGGCCTACATGTTGGTCTGTGCATAAAGCTGACACTGTATATCATCCTCATCACACAGATCATCAGTAGCCTAATGATGTGTCCCAAATATCTTACTCTCTTAACTACATCTAGAGTGCGGTCAAACAGTAAGAATGTGGGAAACCTTTGCTTTTTGTCCTCCTTTGTTTTAGCAATTAGAATTAGACTTTTTTGGGGGTTGAAGTTGATGTCATTATGTATTCCAGTTACTGCATACTTTTGCTGGAGCCCAGCACTACAGTATATGGGGACATGATGACCAGATTATCAACATACATGATATGGTTGATGAGGTTCTCAACCACCATACATCGAGTCTTACACTCCCTAAGCCTCTTGGATAGATCATCCATATCTACATTGAATAGGACAGGAGACAAGATGCCACCCTGTCTCACCCCAGTGGAGACATGAAAGGGTGCAGATATACTACCGCCCCATCTGGTTTGCATGGTTTGCTTTGTGTACCAGTATAGCAGAATCCTAGCAGGTAAGGTGGAGCACCTTGCTCTTGTAGTTTGTAGAACAGTTTACCATGATTTATTCTATCAAATTCTTTGTAAGCATCTAAAAAGCACATAAACATGGTGGAGTTCTGCCGCTTGTATTTACTTACAATTTCTTTTAATGCATACACACTGATCCGCTCCAAGTTTATTTTTAAAACCAAACTGGTGGTCTGTGGTTTCCACATACTCGCTGAGCCTATCTACAGTAAAATTATGCTTTCTAATAGTTTTGAGGTTATGCTAGCTAAAGCAATTGGTCTGTAGTTATGCTGGAGATTTTCCCTGTTTTATCACAGGCACTAGCAATACGGTCAGGCAGCATAGAGTCAGGCAGTATGCCATGCATTAACAACCCAGTGCACATAGCAAGCACATAGCAAACAAGTCTCCCAGATAACACCCAGAATTTAAGAGGTACTTACAGTCCTTACACAGAATATCAGTAAAAGGAAGATCAACATTGCTAAGACCCTTGGCAGTCAGTGCCCTGCAAGCTCTTTTTCAGACAACCTTGCCCAGTCTAGTTTCCCACTTGGTTTGTGATTATTAATTGGCCAAAACAGGAAAGCTCTCACAATTTAACATAAATAAAAAAGATATGTTATCGGTTGTAGCCATCTCATACATTATCTCTATTCTCTCTAGGCAGGCATGCACGTCAGCTGTACATAGGCTACACAGTGATCCAGCCAAGATGTTGTATACCATGCTTCACCTGTAGGCTATATGTGGGCAAAAGGAGAAGTGTTTTCCAAACTGGGATATCTTGTCTGATATATCAGCATTCATGTCGCCCACAAAAAATATACTTGTGAATGCATTTTCCCAGATAAACGAGCCACCAGCTGCCGACTGTCACAGAGGCAGAAAGTAGCGATTGCTGTAAAGTGGTTGCTTTTGTGTCACGTGACATGTAAACTTTAAAAGGGTTTTTAGGAATAACAACACATATTAAAAATGGTATTGGTCAACTAATTGTCAAGTCAAGTTATCCTGCTTCGCATGCATTAATGCAATTTTAGGAGAAAAAAATATATAAAGAGAAATGTGGTATTGGGGTGTGCAGCTCCATTGCCACCCATTCATTCATCACTTGCTCGGGAGCTCCTTCTCGTTGCAGTACCACCCGGTAGGGTTCTGAGAGTGAACATTCTCCCCATATTGAAAATTCTCTGCGCGGGCTCTTTTGCGCTCTCTGTGTTAACATTGGCGCTTAACTTGCGACGTCTGACGTCTCTTACGTACATATCATGTGACTACGACCTACCAATCACACTTAAACCTGTTAACGGGTCCGGTTGCTTGGTGCTGATCTCTAAGCGGCACCGTGTTTTTGCGGTTATGGTTGAAATTGCGTTGTTTGCCATTTTGTACATCATATACCTTTATTCTACTGTACCTGGTAATCACTGTGACAGTTTTGCATTAAAAGATTTGTTTCGGTGAACAGTTTTTTTAAGGTAACGCAAAAGTTACAACCAAACACTGCAGTTATCTATTTTTCTTAATGCTAACATGTTTTAAACACCACACGGGTCTCTAACCCACCTTACGACAACGTTAATCTGTTCTATCGTGAAGCAATATTTTTTCCCGTAAATTTGCAAACGTGATGTTAGACTGGAATGAGATTGGAAGTCTTCATCCAGGGGCGCTGGAAAATGTCGAAACACTTGTTGACAATCTCCTTGAGGTAAGTTTATGGTAAGGTTATTCCATTGAAGTTAACTTATAGGTTAACACGTCAATTTCTCCCCTTCATATGATGTTGCTAGGCTGCTACGGTTTCACATCTTTCAGTTACACTGATGTGAGCTTGGCAGACGCTGTTGTCTCGAACGAGGTAACTTCTGATTCAAATAACGTTAATACAATTACAAAGACAAAAATACATTAGAATCTATCAACCCTAAATGTCTTACACTTGAGTAACAGAAGAAGAACTAGTGTTATTCATACCACAACAACACTAACGTTAGATAGGCTGTATTGTTGCAATACATTAAAGGAAAAGCTTAGGAAGTGGTTGGTGACTCAACCAGACTCCATAGTAACAGCTACATGATAAACAATGAGGTTCTTAGGTTTACTCTATGTTTGCAGTTATTAATTGCATACAATAATACTAAGTTAATAAATAAATGACAAAAATGCAGGTGATAAGCTAACATGGTAAACAGTTAATAAACCAACTTTAGTAGTAGAGATGGGTAAATGTCTTTTTAAAATACCTAAATCTGTCTACAATGTTTACAGTTGACCTTTGGCTAAGCCCCGCCCCCTATATATTATTAAAAATAATTGTCACTGTATTGTCTTGGTGAACGACAATGCATATTTCCGTGGGTGATTACCATGCAAAATAAAACTAGATATAGGGAGTCTAAGTTTCCTTTCCTTCCGCTCGGCCGATGGGACCTAAGACCGGGAAAAAAAGAATGGTAGTGAATGGAGAGATAAAGATAAAAAACATAATTATGTGGACTACAATTCGCCAGTCGCATATCGGACGTCACAGCAGAATTTCTCCCTGCATACTTTTCATCGCCGTTACTTTCCCCATCAAAATGTCGATATGTCTTGAAGTTATCAGAGTGTCACCACAATGCCAATGCTGGTTGTGCTTTCTACCGATTCCCGGTTGACAAGAAAGTGGATTAAACTTTTTCGGGAACTACTAGCTAAGGTAAACGGTAGCTAACATTAGCTGACACCCATGCTGACACTGTTAAACAGGGTAACGTTACTATGGTGACGTAAATGTTGTGAGACGAGCACTGTAGTCCGCTAGCTGGTCTAACACAGTTAGACACAAAACCTCGAGTAACTTTTGCTGCCGTTCGAAATTTAGTGCTGTGTCAAAGTCAAGGTCTGTCTTTAAAATTCACAGACACTATGACATATTTCAAACGGGCTGGAAAATAGCTTTTATCTCTTCATTGACAGTCATTCATATTTTTTGACATCGTCGGTCCGATGGTGAGAAAGTAGTTGGGCGTGACTTCCGCTCCCTATTGCTACATCAGACAAATGGGCATAAACATGGCCTACTGTAAACATTGACTATCATCATTATGTTAAAGACTGTAGTTATCATAGCTTTGCATACAGTGACCACCACTTCTGTTTAGGTCAGTTTTATCAGGAGTTTTGTAAATTGTTTTAAATGCAGTTCTGCTTACCGTAATGCCGCTTTTCCACTAGTACCTACCTGGCCCTAAACCACTCTACTCGAGTTTTTGTTACCAGTTTTCTACTAGTACTTGGTACCATGTGAAGTGAATTTAGGCCTCTAAAAGTATTTTCGGACTGTCGGCGTTCCGTGAGAATCATTGCCTTTCAGAAACCTAGCCTTATTTTAACCCTGGATACATCCAGAAGAGCATAACTTAGAAAGCATCTGAAACAAATGATGAAAAATGTATCTTATCTTTGAAAGATGGTAATGTATCTGCATAAAGTGGTTGATACTTGACTCGAAGCTCAAGCTCAGACTTGACAAAGCTATCTCAGAGCTATCCTTAAAGCTTATGAAAATCACTACGTCATTAACAAATTTCTATGTAATGTTAGCCACCGTTAACATTAGTTGGTGGTTGTAATATAATTAATTGCTCCACTTGATGCTAATCAACATGATTTAACTATAGTAAAAGCAGAGGTGGAACTGATGCTAAATATACGTTTAAGAAAATTACCAACATGAGCCCTTTACTAACCCAACTATACCGGTTTGTATCTAAAGTCCATAGAATGTTAGACCGCATTTACCCTGTTATTGTTGAATTTTAGGTAGCTTAAGGTATCCAATGGACTATACCAACTTCAACACCGTCTCCTGGCTACTTCTACATGTAAATTTCAAGCTAGAAATGGCCGGGCTGAAACAGGCCAATCTGAAATGAGGTGCTTATTGACGTCGGTACCGCTAAGATACACCTCCTTTGCATGGTTCAACCAAAGATTGCTTGGAACCGGGAATACGGATCGTTTCGTTCTAAGCCTTTTAAAAGAGCCTGTATAAGACATTTTAACAGTGCTCCTGGGTCACTTTCAGACGCACAAATTTTCATGCTATTATTGAGCCTCAAAGAACAATTTCTGATGGTCAAAAAACATGTTCTATGACTCCTTTAAGAACGTTTTCTGAAGTAGGGGGAGAACACAACTTGCCACCACCACTGTGGGTACACGATGGGGTATGCCTGCACGATCCGTTCTGTGTATGCGCACAGTTACGTAGTAGAAAACATGACTGTTACCTTGGCGACATTGTTTATTATTAAGTATATCACAAAGCATCAGTTTTGATGTTTTAAATGCAGCTTACACAATGTGTTTAAGTGGTTGCCTATTCAAAATATATTTTTATCAATTTATGTTATACAATTTTATGTTAATGTTACATTGGTGCTGATCCACCAACAATATTTGACTGCCTACCCAGGATCCCTAAATGTTAATAAAATAGCTTGACACTGGATGTTACTGCTTAAATGCAAACAAATATTGCAGTAATGAAGTTGCCATGAAATAACAGTTGTTTTTGTAAGGGTTCTTCCAAATATAGGCCTAGTAATTTTATATTAAAAATCAATACTATTAGCTTTATCCTCCATATTTATAATAGTAATCGTGTGTAATACAGTAGGCCTAATCAATGATATTGTATAGCACATACAGTACAATACAGCAATGCAGTTTTCTGTAAGGTAGCATCATCATACATACAACATTATCATACATGCTGCATAATAACAATGTCACTATACTGGTGCTAAGTTCATGTGTACTGCAGTTTGTTTATTGGCTAAAATATGCAGGGATTGTGTCATAATTGTATAATTTATTATAGTATATCTTTTCCAGCATTAATATTATTTCTAATAATCAAAATTGACCCTAAATGTCTGCACTTTGCATTTTTCATTAGAATTGTTAAAATGAGGTTACTGTGTATATGTGGTTGCACTGTTCCTGCACCGCGCCGTTGCCACACCATACAACAGCATATATGGGTCGCATTATGGGTCCATATATGGGTCGCATTGTGGGTCCATATATGGGTCACATTATGGGTCCATATATTTTACTGTTTTTGTGTCCTTGGCCAATCACATCCCTGCTCACGTAGTCTACTCTACATAGTCGGATGCGTGGCTGTGGCTCAATTAAGTTGAACGCTAGTACTATGGTATTTCATTCACATTAAATAAATCGATTATCTTATATAAAGGATTTAACCGGAGTAAAATACACTTTAGATCAATTTACGGATGATTGGGAGTATACGTTGAGTTGACATCAAAATCATGTCATACAGATGTGTTTTGAGAGTTATATTTACCGTTTTGAGCCAAAGTTCGTTAGCCTGGAAGTGACCCAGACATATCATTGGATAATCGCTTTAAAGGTCTCCTTCCAAAATAAACCGTTTAAGACTTGATGTTTTTACATTACCATAGGTCAGCCCAAGTTGTACTTCTATGCTCAACTTCAAAATGCTCTCCTACCCCTGTAGTCTGTATTCGCCTGTGATAGAAAACTGCCGGGAAAAACGAGCGAATCGGAAAAGCTGTACAAATGTACGTCAATTTGAACATTAGCTATGCAGTTAACCCGCCCTCAAGAAACGTTAGGCTGCCTGCAGACAGACCCACTAGATGGAGCGTCACAGTGTTGTTAGCCAATCAGAGGTGATACATTTGCTTATCATTAATATTCATAAGAATCCTCTCGAGCTATCCCTGCTCTCGTTTTCACCTAACTAAAATAGCTTGAAACAAGACAACCACAGCATATTTTTTGTCGAAACCAACTCTCATGACATTATTTTAGACAAGAGACCACCACAAAATTAATGAAAATACGATGGAATGAGATCTTTAATGTAGTTGAGGCTGACTTTATAAATTTGCTGATTACCCATGTAAGACTGTACCCATGCAAATCTTCTATATTAGCATCAAAAGTTTACTACTACTGCTACTTATACTGTATCTTCTTAACGTTAGCTTGTTTATGTGGCATTTAGTACATGGGCCTATTGTGTGGCACATAGCCCCACTAGTACATCTGAAATGTTTTGCAGGTGCCACAGTGTTTTTGCAGACATCCACATTTAATTTAATAGGATAAATACATTATTTTGTTGCAAAACATTACTTATTTTATGTATCTTTTTCACAGTAATAGTCATGTTTACATTTCATTGTATGTTGATGGCTTGACTGTAACCCTAACCCTAACAATCAATGCAATAAATAGTTTTAATAATGATAGAAGCAAAGTTTTTCACTGTGGGGACATATCTTTATAAGAACAATCTGGCCTATTCTCTTGACAAATTTTATATACTGTTAAATGAAATTTACGCCCATGAATGTAACCAAACATTTATCCAACAATATTGTTTAATATTTTTGGCAGTCTATGCCTTGATCCCTTCATGCCCCTTTAACAAATTAAAGTAAGCTTGGAATTATTGGCACCTTATTGCACTTCCATCTTTGGAGTACAGGGAAAAAAAATACATTTTCATAGGCTAGGCTGTATTTTTCTGCTTACATGCACAGCGTTGTTTTGGTGATAACAGTCCACAAATGCACTCAAAACAAAATGCTCCCTAAACAGAGATTCAGCCTGACTGGGTTAGCCTACAAGACACACAAAGGTTATGTCTTTGTTCTCCTTGTACAGAGGGAGAGATGCTTTATTTTTCCCAATGGAAATTAAAGAAATCATTTATAATATTTTTTAAAATTTCTCCTTTTCAGGTTGAACAGCAGGATTTACAAGATAGAGAAGCCACATCAATAGCCCAGCTTTTCAGAATTGCACAGAGTGTCCTGAAGGTTAGGCTATTTCTGTGTCTACTATTAATGTAAGGTGTAATTTGGTTATGTCTTAGGTTTTTTTTTTTTTCATTTCAGTCAGACCTATTAAGTAGAAATATTTTCTACAGTTCACTAATATAAAGACTTGGTATACTATCAGCAGAATCTTTTTTTTCCAACAGATAAAATGTCAAGAACTGTCATGTGCATATGAGATAATAGACAAAGCTGGAGTTGATTTGGCAAGAACTGGTAGGTGTTTTCTTTGCATTGACTGGCACAACAATTTAATGCATTTAAAAATTAAAGTTTATGTTGTCAATCATATTGCAATTTGTTTCTGTGTATCCAGAAAATATATTACAAACTGAAGTATCCAAATTGAAGAGTGAACTAGAGGTAAGACTGTCAATAGAGATTTAGACAAAGTAAATTTAATACATATATGCTATTGTGTATAGTTTCAAAATAAGATATGGAGTCCCTATAGGATGGCACGCCAGCGCACTAAGTAAATACTTTAACCTCTCGTTAAAAATCGAAAAGGGGCACATATACATTGCCATAATAATTACAATTAGCAATTTTTGTGCTCGATCTGAATTGGCTGGAAACTTAGCTTGAAATAAGCTAGCGTAGTGTAGGCTGGTGCTGGTAAGCTAAATTGATTTCGGGATGGTGCGGTAGAATGTAAATCCGGATGTTTGTTCGTTTTGCCGGTCACTTCTTAAAACACTTACAGCAAATTGTGTGGGTTTTGTCGAATACACAAGTGCCGTCCTTGTTTTCCAGTGGGTAGCAAAAATGTTGCCTTACTGTTCACTTAAATGTATAGGGAGGGTCTACAATCTGTGGGTTAGTTGCCATTTCCTCACGTTCTTTAACTCGCTCAACTTTTGTAGATGGGCGTCACATGACGCGTAATTGGAGGAGGCTTTCTAGTAAAATGAAATAATTTATTCTTAACTAGTTTCATGTTTAAGGTCTATGTATTTTATGATTGTAACTTCAAATAATGCTAATAATTTAAAGATGTGGTAGCATTGGATCTGAACGGGAAGGATAACTCTAATTTGAAGGATTCTGCCTTCTCACACCGTGATACAAGTTTGTGGTTCTGAATTTCGCAATTTCGGTTTCATATAGCATATTGTTACAGCCCTACCAACACTGTTAAGTTGTTTTTTAATATTTGTTATGTTAGCTAGATACTTATTCCAGAATCTTTGTTTCAGGTTGTATTTTGACTCGGGGCTGCGTTGCGTTCTTTAGGTGACGTCATTAGGCCAAATAGGCTAATGGTGGTTTACAAATGAAACTTTTGACGAGAAATGCGACATGGACAAGTTACGTAGGCCTACTGCACAGATTTTAAGACCCAGGCATAAAAATTCAAGACTTTTTCAGGTATTATTTCCAAATATATTCATTCAATGCTTTAAAGAGCCCATAGAATGCAAAACCACATTTACCTTGTTATTGTTGAATTTAGGTAGCTTAAGGTATCCAACGGACCATACCGAAACTCCCAACACCATCTTCTGCCTCCTTCTATATGTAAATTACAGGCTAGAATTTGCTGGGCTGAAAAAAAAACAATCTGAAACTAGTGCTCGGTGTACGTAGACAGCGCAAAGCTACGCCTCCTCCATTACATACTAGAGCTCTAGCTCTAGAATCCTTGGTCCAATCAAAATTGTACAATCCAAAAAACAAGTTGCTGCACACTCTGTCACTAAAGTGTTGGTAGGCTAGCAAGCTAACCATAACAACACCTGCGCTCAGCCCCAGCATTTCCATTACCAAGTTTTAACACCGGAGTTTTAGGTGAACTTGGAATGTTCGGTAATTAAAAAACGTTAATGTTAAAAGGGGAGCGATAAAACTGTAATCTGCATACAGTCTATATAGCCTACAGTTGGGGTCGGACGTAGTTGGATTTGTTTTCTAGCGGTAAGCTAAATTTCCCCTTCACCTGAACAAGATTCACTGTTTTAACACCGGGGTTTTAGGTGAACTTGGAATGTTCATTTGTAACATTGTCATAAAGGCTGACAATCCTATTGCGTGTTTATTTAGTTCAGATAGGAAACCGATTTACTGCAGAGAAACAGACCAGCTGCTTGCTTGTAGCGTAGGCGCAAACGTAGCGCGATAAAATACAACGGTAATGTTAAAAGGGGAGCGATAAAACTGTAATCTGCATACAGTCTGTAAAGCCTACAGTTGGGGTCAGATGTTGTTGAATTTGTTTTCTAGCGGTAACGTTAACAGTATCAGTTAAACTAGGGTGCCAATCTGCTTCAGCGAAAAAACACCCAATAGGCCTCACAATGAACTAGCCAATCAGCGCCAGGGGGTGGGAAACTGGCCAAAGGGTGGGAAATACGCACATTTTTAATGAGTATACATTTCTGAGCATGGAATATACAGCCTAGAAATGCTCCTGGGTCTTTTTCAGCCGCACATTTTTTATTATTGAGGCTCAAAGAACATTTTATGATGGTCAAAAAATGCGTTCTATGGGCTCTTTAAAAAAAATTTCTTTCTAAAGAAGCTCTCAGTAAGTTTATGCAACCTTTTTCGTGGTCATAAAATCGCTTTTCTATTAGACTGGCCTCTGTTGTTGCAAATGGCGATTGAGCTCACCGCTCTATAGCCCTGTATAGTGAAGCTGTACAATACAACAAATGGTTTAAAAAGAGCCTACAGCGATAGGAACCGCATTTGCAATGTTCAGTAGCAGCGCCCCACCTACTACAGTCCCAATGCAGACATTTCGGTGGGGGTAATCGCTATGCAATCAATCACTATGGCAATCACAATACATACGCATCCAGCAGAAATCATAATGGCGAAAGCTGTAGACAAGGAGATTCAGCATGATGGAGCCAGCAAGAAACAGTAAAAGTCTATGTTTGTGTAGACAAGTAAAAGATCTTGTGACAGTGAGGGGAATGTGACTAAAAGTTGCTTAGTCACTCTTTAAACCAAAACTTCGTTATTAACAAAAATATGGCTCACTAATCACAGAATCAAGCCTCTACCACGATTGTCTCAGTTACCATGATGGACTGCAATTTGTCCACATGAAAATGGAGGGGGGGGGGGGGGGTAACATGTAGAACATGTTTGTAAAATGACAATTCAAAAGGGTTGTCCTTTTCTGAAAGCTTGCCTGTGGCAGTCCTAATAGGATTAGTTAAGAGGACTGAAATGAACTAAGCCTCTTTACTCACTGGTTCATAGATTAGTTACTGTTATACTTTTGGCATGATATTGTTGTACAGTTTATTTATTATTCTGCCTTATGGTTGACTATTTTTGTAATAATATGAGTAGATTTTCACAAATTTAAATCATTGTGTGTAAGAACTATAAAAGTATTTACTTTTTCAGATGGTTAATCGCTCTGCTGGGGGTAGAGATACACGTTTCCTTCGAGATGAAATCAGTCAGCTGGAGGGTCTCTTGAACCACAAAGACAAAGAACTGCTTCGGCTGGAGAAAGAAATGACGAAAGAAAGGAAAGCAAATGAGGAGGTATACTTTATACGTGTGTACTAAACGTACAAGTGGAAGTTTAATGCTATTTAGGACAACACTTAATGCAGCACTTAGATCTGATATGATCTGATTTGTTCTGTTCATTTCTTTCATTTGGTGCACACAGCTATTAACCAGAGTGGAGGACACTGAGAATAAAAATAAGAAACTGAGGAGGGAGGTATGTATAAAGGCCAACTAACAGCAGTCGTCACTTGCATCTCCTTTTTTTCCTCAAGCATTTTTACAGGTTATAAGAGAAAACGGTTTACTGGCACATAGTCTAACCAGTAGTATAATGGTACCTGTTCATGAATCATCCTGTGAAATTGTTTTTTTTTGCTAAAATTTGGTCTCTGAAAAAATGTTAAACAAGTCTGATTGTTTAGTCTGATTGCTTATTTGAAACCAAGGTTAATGTGGTCAATTATGATGTAGATGTAGATGCCTCAAAGTGTATCAACAGCATGAGAGAAAATGACGGGGAGTACTAACATTCAATTTCATTGGAAATCGACCGTTTCATTTTTTAGGAGCTGCAAACAACCACCAGGCGGCACTTGGGAGCTCTGTCTTTAACGTAGGCAGCAGCCTGATGTTTTCAAATAGGCTACTGTAGGCCAATACGTCCACAACTGTGTCTGCAAAAAGTTAAATTGCTTAATTATTTAAATAGTTGGATAGTTGAAAGATTGATTAGTTTAACAAGTTTAAAATAACATTTATGTTAAAAATGCTAGTTTTATATGCTAATAGTATTGTTCAGTGAATTTACCGGATGTTAATAAGCATATATGCTTATAATGTTAACAGTGCTAACTATGTAAAAAATGCTATACTCAGTGGACTTAGCTGATGTTAAACATAATGTATGTTAAACCTTATATATGTTAACTATGGTAACATTCTACAGGGCTAATGATTCTAACAGTGGTACGATTTAGTTTGAGTCACCCCAACCCTCATAGATAACTGTTTGAGTATTCGCATATAAATAGGACAGACGTGGATTTGCTTGGCCATTGCACATTGAAAGAACTAGGTTAAGCAACATGCTATCAAAGTAGCATCGCGCACCAGTGCGATTGTGTGCACGCACAGAGATGAGACAGGTATGTATCAACTTGTAAGTTAGGGGAAGAGGAAGTATGGTGGCGTGTTGCTTGTGAGAAATGCTGGCTTAAGGCGAGACACTACAGGTGAATAGGGTAAAATTTTTAACTTACAGATAGGACCATGAAACTTTACCAGTTGATTACTCACATAAATAGGAGGAAAAAATGTGTTGCAAGTTTTTTGTAATTTTATGTTTAAATATGTGGAAATTTGCGTATTCTTCCAGGTATATAATCTGAATATATGATAAAGCCAGGTGCAAAATTATTTTTTCATTTTGTTTAGATACAAAATGTGAAAAAAAATTACAGAGGGATTTTAGGATATCTGCTTTCATTGCCTAGGAAATCAAAATATACTCTCCATAGGCTTAAAAATAACAATTTTCGCCATATTTTTTCATTAAAATGCCACATAAATCAGGCCAGGAACAATTTATTAACAAATCTCTTTGTAAATATCTTCAGAATGCTGGTAAGTGTATAACTGGAAAGTTTGGTGAACAAAGGTGCTACATAGGCTGAGATAATGGTACCCGAAAACGACAAAAATCTCATTTTGAGAAAACGGCATTTAAATATTTAAATAGGGAAATTTCATAAATTTCTAATGGAAACAATTGCTCAAAATTGTTCAATTGTACTCAGGCCCTTAGTAATAACAATACAGAATAGATAACATTCTATCACATGTAAATTGATTATTTAGTAACATGGAAGGCATTTAAGGCCTGCAACTGCTGTAACTCAATTAAGGCGAGACACTACAGGTGAATAGGGTACCATTTTTAACTAATAGATGTCACCATGAAACTTTACCAGTTGATTATTCACATGAATAGGAGAAAAAACTGTATTGCAAGCTTTCTAGAATTTTATATTTAAATAAGAAAATGAGGCAATACATAATTAAATGCTCAAATTTGCATATTTCATGCAAAGAATCTGACCTAATCCATCGATTTCTACTGAAAGTCAACAAGTTACAGACAAAATATGCTTTTATGTTCTAGGGAGATTAAGGTATCACAACATAAAATCCAAAATACATTAAACTGTTTGCCAAACAGAACAATAACATGGTCTTCAACTTAGCCAGTCACAGGTGTATTACAAACTGCCCTAGGAACTACCACAACACAACCATTACATATCCATAGTTGTTCCCCCAAATTTATATAGGCCCTACAGTCTATATGTGGAAGCCAACTTTATATAGGCCCCACAGTCTATATGTGGAAGCCTGTCTTATGTTAGGCCCTTTTCCATCATCTGTTGGTGTCATTTGATTTGTTTTGGGGGGGCAATCCTAAGACCTAATAAACATCATCAACAGACATGCAGTGGAGGTGGCCTGCCCGCATAGCCTTGGATTATCATCTGATCCTATTGCACTGGTTACTGAGAACTAAAAGCTCCCCTGTAAACATTTTGCAAAGCTTTACATTTATTAGCCACTATGAGTCACCTTCCCATTTGCCTCTTAAATAACACTCATAATTTAGTTTCCAAGTTTTAGATTAGATTTCATTATAGGCTACTTTATTCATCCAGTATATTCAAGAAGTGCTGCCCATGCGCCTGTGAGTAAGATTTGATAAGCCTTCAAGCTATTTCAACTACAAGGTATGGGTTGTGAACAACCTAATCTTTAAAAGCATCCATATGAATTTGTACCAGGATCAGCTGTCTAATTCTGTGGACAAAATAGTGACACAACTGCACCTCTGAATGCAATGCAATGCATGGCTAATGCCCATTATGATCCTGCATGTTTGTGAATTCCCCATAGCAAACACTCTCTTAGCATTATTCTGGTTAATTAAAATCTAAATTAAAGTTAAAGACGAATATAACCAGTCCCTACCCTCTCCGTTCATTTTGAGAGACGCATAGATCTAAATTAGTCTACCCCAATCCTCACTTGCGTGCGTCTGTCTCACTCTCTTTGAGACGCATGGATTTGTGCACCTAGGCAGTACTCGTCATGCTCACACACACAACCAAATACATTCACAAACACATTCTTATTTGTATCAGTGCTAAACTGCAGTCGGGAAAAACGTTGATTATTTTGTTCAATTGTGCAACATAAACAGATTAGACTAGGTGGTCAGCATGACAGACTGCGCTGACTCACTGCTTGAACTCGCATGTTTTTTGACAGTTCATGCAACGCCTCTCTTTACAAATGAACTCACATCATCATCCATCTATTGTTTGTTTTATTTAGATTTTCTTACCAGTGTAAATAATAGCATAGAGGTTTGAACAGAAAGACTCGATTATAGTCCCTGGAAACTTTTGATCTTCCCGCTGTGGGCACTTCAGAGCTGGCTAACGTGATACCACGTGACGTATTCGAACCAATCGCATTGTCGGAATTCGAACCCAGCCAATGACATTTTGCATTTGTACTGCCGGCTTCCTGTAAACTTTCACGATTGGTCGTTTATACAGCGGAACTATCCATATTTGGATAAGACAACGTAATGCAGGAGACCTTAAGCTTTCTATAGAGACCAAATATGTCTTGGTCAGAGACCGGGTTGCGGTACGAGACTGAGCGTAAAGATGCTAACTTTTAGTGAATCTTAGGTAAAATCCACGTGCACAAGTCGACAAAGTGAAATAAAATAAACACCTAAAAGTATCATTTTGACATTTTTTTCATAGCAGAGTGAAAGATTACATGCTAAGGATGCAAACTAGCCCATTACCTAAAATTTGACCTGTACGTGAAAAATTGATGTTTTCACCTGCCGTGTCTCGCCTTAATGGCAAGACCACTATTGTTCTTCTTAACTTTATTCTTTCGACCTGATTTTGTATCCGTTACTTGTCCTAGGGCTTTCGAGACACTGTTCAAAATCCTAATCGTCCATCATTATCTCGATTGGAGTTCTTCCACTCAGATTTTTGATATCTCTTGTCGTTTGCCCGTTATTCGTGTCTTTTTTGTCATTTCCCCATTGAAATGAATGGGGGAAGTGTGTGTTCCAAATCTAAAACGTCCGGCCTGATCTCGATCGGTTTGCTTATATATATCTTATTTATATCTCTTGTCGTTCGTCTTTTATTCATGTCTTTCTTGTTGTTTTTTCCCCATTCAAATGAATGGGAGATATGTATGTGTGTGTGTGTGTGTATATATATATGTGTCTGCAAATGTCAGATAATCATTCTCCCCTTTTACCCTAGCAACTGCAAACTGCTTTTTAGCTACTTAGCATTGTTAACATAGCTAGCATTATTAGCATTGTTACTATTTTTAGCATATATGCTTATTCCCGTCAGCTAAGACCACTGTTAGCATCATTACCATTGTTAGCATCTTGATCATTATTAGCATTATTAGTATAGAATCTAATTAACAGAAGCTAAGTTCACACAAGCAACCACAGAAAAAAACTTTATTTTAAGGGTACACTGTTACAGTGTATCTAGCTAATTAGGTACAGTGGTTATGTCACACATGTTATGTCATGTACTAGTGTTGTACTTACATAATGTATTTTTGTGTATCTACATACTGTTGTTACAGTGTAATATGAAGTTTTTTTATAGTACTTTGCCAAAGTGCTGAATTTGCCTCAGGCCCAAAGCACCCTAATGCTGGAGCAGATGAATTAATGCTCAAGACACCGTGATGTTAAGCAACCAATTGACGGTGCCGAGCTCAAGGGGAAGTGGCATCACTGTGGTATACAAACCAGTTAGACACTATTTTCGGTATCATTTTCAATAAATTAAAGAAACCGTATGTAAGAAATGTATTGTAATAATCATAAAATGGCCCTGTTGTAAACAGACATTAAGAAATCATGTTCATTTCAAGTACAGCAGTAGTACAGCCTGGATATTCTCGTTTAAAAATCGGAGTTGAAGCCCTCAACTGATGTTTATGTTGTCATGTTTTGTTTTGACCTGAAGCGCCACCTTCCATCAATCCCCCAATCACAAAGTCAGTAGTGTTTTGGCAACCAAGTTGCCTTGTAGAATCTTCACCTAAACGTTCCTGGATCCTGCAGCATTTCTGTCAATCTCTAGTCAACAGGGAGGGGGAGGGGAAAGACCACTCAACAGTAATTTGAAAGTGATTGCTGGACTAGTTTTAGCCAAAATCTTACATACGGCTCCATTAATTTGCTGTAATCTTTTTGTTGTGTCCCTTTTATGTTACGGTCTGAAGCGAGCTGGGTCGTAACATAAATTGGGCATCTGGCATAACAAATGGTTTGATGCAATTGGACCATAGACTCTCTAAGTATTCAGGTAAGAACTTCTCTCAGTTGCTTAATTAGTCTATTGAGTTGATGGTGCAGTCACCAGTTAGTAAGAGTGCTCCAGCTAGGTTGATAGTGGCATCCTCTCCTGCGGGGTACTGTTTTTTTGTTTTGTTTATTGTTTTAGCTTGTTTTTTTTTTTAGAGTAATCCTGGTCTGGAATAACATATTCCTGTCAGGGGCACGCTTCGTGCAGTTTAAATTAACTGCATCGAGTTTAGTGTTAACCAGCTGCCCTGTGGCCAGCAGGCTCTTGAAGACTAGAGAGGCTAGTTAGGTTGTTTGGCTAGTAAGTAGGATACCGGATGACTGACTGTGCAACAAGTGATCAGCGGTGACGGTTTGAATTTGTGGAGTGTTTTTGTCCATCCATGTTTGTTTAGGCGAGTAGAGTTTTTAATGTTGTCAGTGAGCGTTTTGCAGTTAAACGTTTGCTTTGCTAGTTTGTTGTTGTAAACTTGAATGAAATTTTTTATGTGGTGTTGCTCCCATGCTATTGATGCATGCTGTGCAGGTTAATACTGGTTGTCATCGTAACATTTAGTGTTTGGATCTGCAAACTCGATCAGCTGGGCGTCACGTCATGTTAATGAACAAAGGGGTGTGAGAAACGCACTAGTCAGAGCAAGGCGGCTTGCTAGTGTTTGTAGCTAGCTATGTTGCTTTTGTTGGCATGTTTGTGTGCATGCTCTGAGTTTCTAGAGCTACATATTGTGCGGAGGGTAGAGAGCTAACTTTATGTTGTGCCTGTACTTGTTTAGTTTTTTTTTTCTGTTCTTGTGTGTGCTTCATTGTTGGTTCCACCGCAGCTAGATAGCGTTGCTGCATGGTAGGTGTAGGTTGCTATTACTGTGTGTAAGCTGCTTCTATTGTGTTTCTCAAGCTGTGCTATGTATCTCACTGGTTTGGTCTTTGCAATGGCACCAAGTTTTGAAGAGTTTTATGTCAATCCATCAGAATAGTTGCTGGCTAGCTTCAGTAAAGAACTCCTTTGGGCTATGGCAGAGAGATATGGCCTAATAAAAACTGCTCAGGAAATGAATTTAAGAGACTTTGGGCCAGATGTATGTAGATTTGCGAACGTAACGTTATTAGCGCCATGGCCAACCCGCAGAAAGCGCACGCTATGACACCGCAGCATACGTCCGATTTACTAAACCTGAAATGCATCTGGTAATCAGCGCCTATCTCCGCCCCCTGCCGTAAATTGCGAGCATTTACAAAGCGCAATGGATTTGGCCTCTTCAATAGCTCATGCAATCAATAGCTCCTATGACGTTCGGAAAGTTGGCAATATTAATGAAATCCTGATTGATGTGTGTTAATTCAGCGTTAGTTGTGGAGAAATGTATGTATTGCGCTGTAGCAGAGCGTTGAGTACTTGTGTTATAATGAGGATTAGTGCAGACTGCGATATTCCCACTGATGATGCTATGATTGTTTAAAACTATCCTAATGCTAATATCTGTAAAGTAGCGGAGTTTAACACCTGCTGGAATGGAATGTGAACATTGATTTGGAGATTCAATGTCATCTTTGATTTCATCTAGTAACTCCAATATCACATAGCTGTAACCGTAGCCGTCAGAACTGCCCAAGGTGTCTTCCTTTACTATAACAAGTAAAAACAAAAAACGCTGCTAGGGAGTTTTTCCTTGCCCCTGTTGCTCATTGGGCCTCTTGTGTTAAGCGCTTTGTGACATGCCTTTTGTAAAAATGCGCTATATAAATAAAATTGAATTGAATTGAATTAACGCTGGCTGTAACGCTTAATGATTTCGTGTTCACTCAAATGAAAAAGTGTGATCCATGTGGCAAAAATTAGTTAAGTTTGTCTCCTTAGCCTACAGTCATTACCAACTGGGAGTGGCCACGAGACTCACGAAAAACATGAGTCACGGCATTACGTGATGTGTCAGTGCAGCTGCCGCCGCTAGGAGGCAGCACAAGACCTCTCTAATGATTGCACAACATTCGGAGAGTCAAGCGGAGCAAGAGACGTTAGTTTACTTCCGTGTTCTATTTTTGTCATATGCAGTTTGGTCTGATATGGTCAAATTTTTATGCTAGAATTACTTTACAATTTTGGACCCTATGGCTTAACAATCAGCCTGCGCCAAGTAGCAAATCCCCAGCTTTATTTGGAATTATAACACAAAATACGGAGACATAATTTCCAAAGACAGACACAGAAAACACGACTGTTCCTTGTGGTCTGCCAGCTCTAACACCATGAATCAAGCCTAGATTCTTATACAACTAGTTATCCTATATGTTCATTTGTGTTCTATTTTCGCAATATGCAGTTTAGTCTGTTATGTTTGAATATAAGCCTACGTGAAGAAACTTCGTTTTGCCTTCTTTTGATGCCTCTTCAAAATCCACCGAAAACTACATCCATTAATGAGGATTTAACTGTAGGTTAAATAAAAGTCCTTCTCCTATAAAAACGTCTCTGGCAGAATTTCACCTTCAGCTGAGTTAACGGTGCTGCAACAAATATAGGCCTAGATGTGCCGAATGCGGTTTGCCCTCTGCTCATATTGCGTTCAGTAATGCTGCTCCGGGCGAGTGCCATTTTTTATTGTTAGACAGGCATTTTTTTTTATTTTTTTATTCTAAGTTCTGAATGAGCACGTAGTTCATTTGTTGAGAGGCGCGTTGTAGCAGAATTGTATACCGAGTGACTGGAAGCCACGGCGGGCAACTCACAGGGCAAGCAACTCTTACCCTGTCCCATTTTGTTCGCAACAACTGCACATTGCAACCTTTGCCAGCTTTTTGCCCTCCCATCCAATTGTATTCTCACAAACGTGGATATTTTAAGTTACTGAGACAAAAGGCACAGTATGTTCACAGCGAATGAACAATGGAATTATTACCGGACTCCTTATATCTTCATATTTCTAGTTGGTTTCATGCTTTATACTGACAAAATATGTGATTTTTAGTCAATGCTGCTCAATTTTCAAGCAAGTTCTCATAATATTTAAGTAGTTATTAAACAATCTTTGTTGCAGGCAAATTCCTGTTGAGCTGACCCCAGAATTATTACCGGTCTCCCTTTAAACGAACTTAGCTGCTGTCGTCCTATGATTAGCCTATATCTTCATATTTCAAGTTGCTTTCATGCTTTATACTGAGAAAAATGTCTATACGTGATCATTTTGAAATACTGGAACAAAATAGGTGAGTAAAGGGCACAAACAGGTTTCAAATTGTACACTAATGGATGGCGACCGATGAGGAGGGATGGAGAGCCAATAAAATTATTTGTTATAGTCAGTGCTTGAAGTGGTCCGGAACGCTGTTCCTTACTTCTGTATTTTAGTCTTTTGGATTGCGCCATTTTATTCTGCGTACCGGTAGGCCTACTTAGCTGAAACTGATCCGACACAGCGACACTGGCCCGAGATTACCCGCGAGACACGACAGTGCCCTATCATATGCATCCACTGAGTCCCAACCAATCGCATCAGGGAAGCAATGCAAAATGTCACAATTTATTCTGTGAATGTCATGATGGCATTGTTCACAATGGCACTACGGCCCTAAATGTTTCCCTGTGATTAGATGTATCACGCTGGTCTGGTTCATGTTGTTTTAATGGTTTTTCAGTATAATTTATTTTGTGAATTAGGAAAAAGTAGCCCATGCCCATAGGTTATTGCTTGGAAGAATGATTATGATTTTTTGAAACAACACATCCAAAAGACTCACAATGTCACCGAACAAATGTCAAATGTTTTACAATTAGAGTTCCTGCACTTATTTTTTCCCACTTCAAGCACTGGTTATAGTTGTACTTTTTAGTTAATGCAAATGCTTATTATTTCAAAATGTTAATGCACGGACCGCAAAACGTACTGCTTTGACTTGCACGACCTACTGGGGGACGGTTGAAACAACGCAAAACGACGCAAAAGGCGCTAGACTAAAAAACATTGACATTTCATACTGTAGGATATGTTACACCATCAATTCATCTGTTGTTTAAAAGTGATAAGTGTATATTATGTTGCCCTTAAAATGACCCCCCGGGTCTAACTTCAGATCAGTATTGCATATCAACACGATTTTCCCTGGGTCTGGCTCGTATTACAAGCTGTATGGGATGGCAAAATTTCATGTTTGAATTGTGAATGGTTTACGAGAAAATCTCAATGGTTAATTTGTCCCCCGGTTCAATCTTCCCGGCTCTCCCCTACAGAAGGTGCGTTTTGCGCCACCAGGCTCTCAGCACCCATCATCTCACGCATTGTGTATAAAGATCGGGGGGAGGGGGGGGGGGCTATACGTGCAAACGATCTGCTGGGAGGATGGGCGACTAAGGATGGGCGACTAAGGATGGGCGACTTGTTTTCAAAAACTGCAAAGTGATTCAAATAGCCTACCTATATCCCTAAATCCCTCTTTCGCAAAAAGCACAAAATGCATGTCCTTGTGAAGACTTTTATTGAATTGAAGTAGGCCTACTATTTCACATCTTACACTCAAAATTACACATTGCAATAACAGAATCAAGTAAATCAAGTAAGTATTGCAATAAAAGAACCCCGTTCTGGAGCCATACCGTAGTCCATATCCAGTGAACACGCGTGTAGCCTAGTTCATTTATTGTGAGGCGCGTCCTTTGCCACAGAGTCGGCGGCAAGGTGGGGCATTTGAGGGCTGTGCTCCACCTAGAAGCCATCGCCCCATCCTACCCTGCCCCCCCCCCCCCAGCACAGGTCGAAAAAAGTTAGGCTTTCATTTTATTAACATTTTACAATTAATATGAAATGAAATAAAATAAATAAACTGGAGATCGGGTCCGTGTACTTTTTCGGTCATTCATTATTGGATTGTGGATGTCACATGGAAAATCTGAAGGCGGGTTTTTGTCTTTTACCAACTGAAAATAAAATACTAAAAAAAACGTTCTGAATTAGGCTGATTGTCTATTTTGGACTTGTGACCTGCCTGGAAGTTAGGAGGCTAACTCTTTTGGGTGCAGGGCATTGCCCTGCATGGGTTTGTGTTGATACTGTTAACCGCATGACACGGCGTCTTTAGAGGCATAGCCTATTCAGACAGTTTGTGATGTTGCAAAGGCATATAACGCATGCTATTAGATAGATAGATAGATAGATAGATATAGATACTTTATTGATTGATTTATTTATTTCATCGCACCTCCAAGACATTGGCACTGGACGTGGCTGCTGTGAAGTTGTGATATTCACAACCCAAGCGTAGGCCTATCTGATGCTCGGCTGGAAATCGCCGTTTCTGAAGAGTAGCCAGAGACTGTTGATGAAAAGATTTTTGGAGTTGCCTACCAAATTTTGAAGCCAAACGTGGACTCTGTTCATTTGAACTAAACCCTAACTGCTGAAGAAACAGCGATTTCCAACTGTGCACTCGCTTGTGAACATCACAAAATCTTAGAACAAGCATAATGTCCTCCTTAGATGCTATGTGCATGCGCTGCATGCCTTCGCGACATTATGTCTGAATATGCTTAAACACGCGATGTGATGCGGGTGACAGTATCAAAACAAACCCATGCAATGCCCAATTCGCCCAAAAGAGTTGCTAACGTTAGCCTACTTCCAAAAAGGTCACAAGTCATAATTCAGAACGCCAGTTTTTTATATTTTAGTATTTAATTTTCAATTCCTAAAAGACGCAACCATTGCTTTAGTTTCTGTCTAAGAAATAATACACTACCTGTACAAATTCATATAGGCTACAAGCCTTTTTTCATTTCCCATGTAACATCCACAATCCAATAATGAATGAACGAAAAAGTACACAGACCAGATCGTAAATTGACTTGCATAACACGTATTAATTAGGCTATTTTTATTGAATTGAATTATTAATTACTATATTTAGCCTGGGGTTGGTTAACATAAACACAAAAATAACACTCAAATAACAGACTATTTACAGTAACAAAATAACAGTAGGCTATTCAGTATAACTAGCCTATTTCAGCTCAACTTTATTTCCTAACAGCTGTAGGCTATGTTATGACTTGCGGTCGCGGGCGCTCCCAAGTGCCACCTGGTGGTTGTTTGGGTACACTGCAGCTTCTTCAGAAAAAAAAAAATTAAATAGTGCGTGAAACACACATGACGCATGTGAGGTTCGTGCGTGCAGCCGGGCCATTTCAGTTCACTGACTGTATGTCTTAGTCTTGCTTGAATTACTGCGGCAATTTGTCCATATGCGATGAAACCCGCTTCCTAGTTTACACCTGCTTTTAAAAGGCAGAGAATTTCCACCGCAAAATAGAGGCGCGCTTTGACTGGCAGATTTTGTACATACTGTGGAATACATAAGTAGGCGCAGTTTACGCTTCCCCTCCCATCTTTTTATGGGAAACTCCCAGTTTCCTCTTGATCCTCCCAGAATGCATATGCATGACACAGAAAAGCGCAATTTGCCTTTTTCAGTTAACGTGGCAGGCAGTTTGCGCTTTCACCTCAGTGCGACCTGTTTGTACATACCTCGCCATGTTTTTACACGCAATTTGCGAAGCAAATACGCCTGAAGTGGGCGTAAAGGCGTTAGTATATCTGGCCCTGTGTGTCTTGCAATTAAAAACCAGCTTATTGAAAAAGGGGTGATGCTTCAAGTGATGCATGGCTTACTGAGTTACAGGCCCGTACTCACCAGATACGACACGAAATTACGGTGCGAAAATGCGATTATTTCGCATTCTATTTCGCATTTTGTTTTTGTTTAATAAGAAGCCTGTGAATTAAAGTCTGTGAATTTAATGATGGATACGTCTAGCGATGAAGAGCTAATTTTTGTGGATATCCTCTTACAAAAGAGTAAACGAAACATTTGGGTAGCCTACACCCAGTGTTGCAGCGGAAACAACAACAAGGGGAGTTCTACCATCTCATCCAGGGATTAAAGCTCTATAATGACAGGTTTCGGCAGTAAGGGAGAGCCGGGACAAATGAAACATTGAGATTTTCTTGTAAACCACAATTCAAACAGGAAATTTTGTCATCCCATACAGCTTGCAATAATAGCCAGACCCAGGGAAAATCGTTTCGATATGTAATACTGATCTGAAGTTAGACCCAGGAGGTAATTTTTAAGGGCGGAAAGTAAATTCTCGTCTGCGCCAGTTTTTTTAATATGTCATGTTTTGTTTGTTACATAATATACACTTTTAAACAACAGATGAATTGATGGTGTAACACATCCTACAGAATGAAATGTCAATGTTTTTTAGTGTAGGAGAAAAACGCCTTTTGCTGCGAGCAGGCACTGTCGAGACGATTGAAACACTTGTTTCAACCGCCCCCAAGTAGGTCGTGCAAGTAGTCAAAGCTAAGAAGTACTTACAACTATAACAAGTAATTTTATTGGCTCTCCATCCCTCCTCATCGATTGCCATCCATTAGTGTGCAACTCCCTATTTTGTTCCAGTATTTCAATATGATAACGTATAGACATTTTTCTCAGTATAAAGCATTAAAGCAACTAGAAATATGAAGATATAATCATAGGACGACGGCAGCCAAGCTTGTTTAAAGGGAGTCCGGTAATAGGCTAATTCCTGTGAACTTGCCTGCAAAAAAGATTGTTTGATAACTACTTTACTATTACGAGAACTTGCTTGAAAATTGAGCAGCATTGACTAAAAAGGGGCTTAGTCTGATATTTTTCAGTATAAAGCATGAAACCAACTAGAAATATGAAGATATAATCATAGGACGACGGCAGCCAAGCTTGTTTAAAGGGAGTCCGGTAATAGGCTAATTACAAAGTGAATTTGCCTGCAACAAAGATTGTTTGATACCTACTTATATATTACGAGAACTTGCTTGAAAATTGAGCAGCATTGACTATTAAGGGTATTTGTCAGATATATTACATAAAAAGGGGATACATTTTAAGGTTACCTTATATTTTATACTGTTTCATTTGTCCCACCCTAGTGTTTCAGACATCCCAGCCAATCGGGACAAATAAAACAAATGACCAATTCTATTGAAAGATAAATTACACCACAATCGTTGTCCATCTATATGAATTAACACAAGACTTTAAGAGATAACACTGGGCTGCCACTGGGGGGGGGGTTCTTCCATTGTGTACATTCACATTTTTTTGACGTTTTGATAAATGCATTTGATTTTGTCAACAGAAACAGAAAATGAACAGTGCAATATGTCCACAAAGTCTGATTATGTCATGTATATATATGTATATATACATATATATATATATATATATATATGGTAACACTTTATTTGAAGGGGTCTACATATGGGTGACATAAGTATGTTATAAACATGACATGACGTGTATCATGACCATTAATGACCCTTTATTCATGTTCATGACTGTTACTGTACTGTAAGAGTCATTCGGTTTTTGAAATGCAGACTGGAATGTAGACTTTACAAAAACCAATGACACTTAATGACAGCAGTCAGTGTCATTAATGTTTATGATACGTGTCATGTCATGTTTGTGACAGGCTTATGTCACCCTTATGTAGACCCCTTAAAATAAAGTGTTACCATATATATATATATATATATATATATATAAATATATGCTGTTTGGTGTACATGACTGTGGCCTTCTTGGCGGCCTTAATAATATTGGGTGAAGGCTCCCATTGGTAGCATGGCTCCAAGTCAGTTATCTTTGCCATTTAGTGCCAAGTTGTTTCTTGTCTTAGTTTTGTTAAGAGCCACCACAGAAAACACCCTCTCACAGAAAACACTTTAATTAACCTGGTCATGTCACAAAGGCATCTCCCTACAGCAGTGGTGTAGTGGTCCCTGGAGAAGTCGTTATACTCTCGGTTTTCACCTAAAAAAAAAAAAAAGTTGTCCAGAAAAAAAGCCCTGTTTTCGAAACAGTGACATGTAAAACTATGATTTAGTTCACCCAAAAATCTGTCATTGTGGACTTGCCACCTAGTTCTACTTGCTCACTATTATAAAATGATCATAACTTGATTAGGAGCCGTTTGTAGTTACCACTGGTCACACAAGCAGCCTGGATGAATGTAAAATGTATTTATCATGAGCCAAACATGGTGTTTCGATTATTTTTTACACATTTATTTAGTCTGTTAGGAACAACTACTCTCCGCCGCATTTAAAGCAAGATGCCACCGATTTTCAATATTGAAATATCCTTACCCTAACTTAGACAAGTTGATCCATACCGTCTCGTCTCCGTGCACCGAATTGCTCTGGCATGCAATGCTACTTTGTTATGATTTAGCTTAGCCTTGTAGTTCTTTCAATAAAGTCCTAAGGGGGAAGAAGGGACCGCACACATCCACGTCTTTCTTATCCTCATGCTTAAAGTTAACTAATCTAATCAGTGAAAGCAGAGAGTACCAGCCAATTAGAGGCAGAGGAGGGTGGGTCATGGCTTCACCATCCTTGAGAAAAAAATGGGCAATCTGCTTCACAAATATTACTGAAAGGTGCGCATCAAGGGGGATTTAGAAGTGGGTATACGTGATGTTGACTGAAAAATAAGTGGGTATACGCCGTATACCTGCGTATACCCTGGACTACACTGCCCTACAGTGCTAGTCAGGATGATTCAATTGAGCTGATTTTCTCCCATTCAGTAAACAGGGGGAAGAGCTCCTGTATACACCCAAACCCCCCAAAATTTACCCCAGTTAAAACAGTTTGCTTACTGCTTGGGTCACCCAACATGCCACCCGCTAGCCTACGGGTGAGTACCTCACTAAAGGCAGAGTAAATACATTAATTTTCAATGCAACGAAAAGGGTGAAGCAAAACCGATAATTACTTGTGCATTGGTTAGTTTGGTTAGCTATTGAAAAAAGCGTGCCTGTATAATACTATTTTATGATTTTCTCCATTTATCCTCCATTCTTTCTTTTGTTAGATTATGTCATCACAGAATAGTTAGACAATTTGATTTTGAATTGACCAAACTCTTATACCCTTATGTCATGTAACGTGTACTTACTAACCATATAAGCTTAATTAGTAAATCATTAAGGAGTTGAATGATGACAGAAGAGGCATTCTGCTCCATTTAGGTATACTACATTATTAGTATATAAAATAATATAACTATGTTTGCCTTTGCTGCCATTTGTCTACCCTATTAACTGTCTTTGCCTAACTGTTTAGCTGTAATGGTGCCCCACGAGATGCTGTAGGATTTAAGAATAACAAAAACTAAACTATCAAACTAAAGCGTAACAAACCATGCCCAACCAATCGCACCCATACGTGGGATGCGTGGGGGTTAATGTGCATCTTGTTGCTAATTGGTTGGCCATTGTTGATGTTATGGTTTGTTATTTGTTTGAGAATTACAGCTCCTGTAATTTCACAATGTATTCAGGGGTCAGACAGTAATGTCCTCCATAGATTTTGCTAGTGAACTTTAGTTTAATCCAGTTTAATCTAGATAATATTTAGACTGGCTCAGACTGAACAGTGAAATATTGGACTAGAGATTGAATTGAAGTGAGACTGACATCCTTAAACCACATTAACAAGGTTTCCAATAACCTTTCAGGAAAATAAAATATTTTTATTTAAATATATATGTATATTAAAGGTATAAAGCTGGAAGGTTTTTTTTTTTTTTTTTTTTAACATAGCTGGACACTGTTCCTATGTAGGCCTGTGGAAATGTGTGGAAGTCCAGCCTGTTGCTAATAAGCTTAACAGAACAGAGCTGTAATAAACATTTTATGACAAAAAGTATTTCTATTGACCTTTCTTTCTATGTTCAACTCAGAATGATCAGCTCCGTCAGGATGTGGATTTTTATCGCAGTGAAATAGACCAGAGGGCGCTGGTCCAGTCCAAAGATGAGGAAAATGAGGCTCAGAGACGTCTGAACACAACAAGTCGCAAACTCTACCAGTGTATGGAGGCGTTAGAGGTATTATTGAGGAGTGTCTGCTTTTTTTTAGTCACACTTACCACTCTGGTGTTTTTGGTATACAGACTGGATGAGTAGTGTTTTTTGCTTTGTTGAAAAAGTACTGTATATTCAACCTTGATTAATCAAAAAATAAACTCAAATAAGCAAATTTTTTAACTAAAAACTCAAGTTTTAGCAGTTGTGCAAGCCAGTTGCAATGTTATATATTTAGACTGGACATTGAAATTGATTTTTGGTTGAATGGTGCCCTCTTCGGCAACCACTATGATACTGCACCCTACTGCGTGGTTTATGCCATTTGGAAAGCTGTATTACAGCATCAGATTTTTAAACATATCAAGGTCTTAAAAACGCTTCATGTACTGATATGTATATATATATATATGTTTTATTTATTTTTTTTTTAATGCTGTTTAATATGTAGACTCGTGTCATGGTATGTAAGCTTAATCAAACCAGAATTTCCTATTTAATAATGAAAGTATTTATCTGTCTATATAGACTATTATTTTTTGCATATCTTTTATGTAGGTTTTCTATTACTACTTACTTTCATGGTAGCATGCCCACATCACATTGTAAAGGCACATTTAAAGGTGATTATACTCAGGAGATGTTTGTAACTATTATATTGCTTAATTTGTTGTAGAGGGCAGAAGATGAAATTGGTCATTTGAAGGCTGAAAGTCAATTGATGCAGAAGAAGCTTGAAGTGTCTGTAAGTGAAATGGAGAAGATGACTGATGAGTATAACAGGATGAAGGTTATAGTTCAGCAGTCAGATACCCATATGGACCAGCTGCAGAAGGATCGGGACCATGCCAAGGCTCAGGTAAACTGTCATTTGGACTATGTAATTTCGGTTATTCTTATCAAGCTGTGTTTGGGGTTTTAAAACAAAGGTAGGGTAATGCCGACAGTTGCTTGCTAACTAGTAAGTAACGCCTTAGGGCCTGTTCACACGGACACGCTTTTTTAACCTCCAGACGCTCGATTTCAATTTTCCCTATGGAACGGTGCGTCTTTAAAAAAGTTCCACTGCTGCGACGTGTTTGGCTTTTTTGGTCGCTTGCGTCTCCTTCAAAAAATCGCGAGGAAACTTTTGAAAGTTTGCGACTGAGTAGGCTTTTTTGGAGGTGAAAAGCGTGTTCCGTGTGAGCGGCCCCTTATTCACACAGCCATTAGCATGTTTGTGGTTCTAAACAAGAAACGTTTTTAGAAAAAGTCTTTTTATTAGGGTTGTAGAAGCATTTGTCTTAGAGTTTGAAAATCTGTCTTTATAAAGCATGCTGAATTCATTTAGAGCAGATTCATTCACTAGAGAATGTAATTCCAGGGAATTACATTTGCATGCACATGCACAGCGCAGTTTGCTTTATGTCAAGGAATTTCTAAGTTAAATAGTTTTATAAAGTTACCCTATTCAACTATTGAACTATTTACACTGTGGAATTATTTAAATATTTACACTATACAACTATTTAACGGTTTAGAAATCCCTGCAGGAACATGCTATCATCCATTTTAGTAAGTCCTTACTATTCAACTTATTTATCGATTCGCCACTCCAACTGTGATTTTTCATCAACTGCCATTTGCCTCTGCCTACAACTGTTTCAAGATAAGTTCTCACTACAATAATCCACTTTTAAAACCATTGAACTAACTTTTGCAGAAAATGCAATGGCGGAATTTTTTTTCTCAGTTTCACACTCTGATGAGTTAAGGTCTTTTGGTTTAGTAGGGCAGCATAGCTGTGTCAAGCAAGCGTGATTCACGCGGGGAACTGTCCAGACTAAACCAGTAATATCTGTAGCAACCACCATAGTGACACTAGTAGCCACCTAACATCCTTTATAGAAACCACTACACTACAACTCGCTACCAAACTTATACCACTATCAAGCCAACTATCAGTATTATATTGCAACTGTTGGCTCCATTTAAAGCAACTGCATTGTACATTTGCATGCATTACATTCTCTAGTTAAAGGCCCACTATGCAACATTTTTCATTTAATTGATCAGTTTCATACTATTTAGGATGCTAAAATGAGTCATTACACGGCGAACAAACGGTGTAGAATGCGCCTCCGTGGCCTATAGCGGTAGATACAGCACTTGCAATGTTCAGCAGTGCGGACTGCCTCCAATAGAATGCAGTGCAATACAATGCAATACAGCGGTCTTTAGTGGGAGCTTGTGAGAGAGAAAAACAGAACGTTGCTTGTATGTAGTTTTGTGACATGCAATTCCTTACTGCCCAACACTGCTCACCTATATCTCTGCCCCATAATTCTGGGTATGTCAAATGAGGATGAAAAAAATTGTACATTTGTAAAAGTAATTTCTTTGTTTGGGAAATTAATCACATTGGGAAATTAATCATGTTGGGAAATTCTTTTCAGCACTGGGTTACTTTGTTATGCATTTCAGTCTGGCCAGTTTCTTTTAAAGGCATTGGATTTTCTTACAACAAATCAAACAAATGGTTGCAAAGAGAAGAGGGTTTGAATTTTACTAGTTTGAACTTGCTTTGTAGGTGAAGGAACTGATGGACCAAATTCAGAAGAGGGCCGAGGAAGATGATCCAGTCATGGCTGCAGTCAATGCGAAAGTGGAAGAGTGGAAGGTGCTGTGCTTCATTGTATCAATATAAGCAATAGCAGTGGGATGTGGTGTTAATGCATGTTATCAGAGATGATTACAACCATCACTGGACATTTATAATTCCACCTTTAATGAACGCCCCTATTTTTTCAAAACTGCATACAAACAGCATACCCAAATTTAAAGCTTGATAGCTCCTACATAGTTTGAGACTCAGGGATGTGATATACCATTGGAAAGGCCACTCCCTTATGTTTTTTTCTGGAAGAATAAGTTTGTTTTTGTGACATACTGACATAGAGTTACAGAAGTTGGAACACAGTTTTTTTTCCCGTTCAGTACAAATGTCTATTAACTAACTAAGATATGAAGGTACCATCCTTATCACCAAATCAATAAATCTAGGCCCGTACCCCATTTCTCTGCTTGCTACACTAAAAAAGTCAAAAGACCAAAAATATGACACTTCACAACAATTTTTGTAAAGACATGTCCATGCGTTTTGCTTGGGTCCCCTATAGAAACTCACATAGGGACTTTTGGTAACCAAGAGTGCCTGCTGACATTCAAAAGTTGAAAATTCCGTTACCAAGAAACATAATATTGGTTTAAAAGCTATGATCCTGGGACTTCCGGTTATGGTGGCGAACTAGACAGACGTTTCCTTTAAGTCTCTGTGAAAAGAACAGAAATGTATACCCTGAACAGTCCCTGAATTGATTCGAAGTAGAACAAATCGGTGCTTTCAACATCACGAATGGAAAGCACAAGAAAAACTAGAACTAAACCCGACCATCGTTCAAACAAGCCGGCTAGAGTACCTTCGACAAGCAGCAGACCTCAAGCTAGCTCCAAACTAACAGGCTCTCCAGCTAACGATAGCGAAAAGATAATGGAAACAAGACAGGATAATACTACACAGCACGATGCTGTACTGGAGGCTATTAGTAGTTTGAAGGTGGAAAGTTTAGCCCGACACAAGGAAGTTATTGATGGCATAGCCCACATTAGATCCGATTTGGACGCTATCAAAGGAAGAATGGCAACAGCTGAACGTCGCATAGGCAATACAGAGGACTTAACAACTCAGCTAACTGCAAAGGTGTCTGAACTAGAAACCAAAGTAAAACATCTTACTGAAAAGAATGATGATCTGGAGAATCATTCTCGTCGTTCAAATTTACGTATCAAAAGCTATGATCCTGGGCTTTCATGTCTGTTAGCTTGATTTGATGTTACTCCTTCTGGCATAGAATGACACAGGCATAACCATAGAAAACACAAAAAACGGTGGGGGGTGTCCCACTGGTGGGACGGTGTTCAACTAAGTTCACTTGTATTACGCTTCACCATGATGTCAGAGTAGACTGATCTTTGTGCTCTGATCTAAACTTACATAAAATGCAGTGCAATCAATTGCTTTGGTTAGTTACTTAATTAGTTAATGGACTCCACCTGTTAATAGGCCGTTAATGCAACCTCACTCCAAATATGATTAAAGTTGTATTGGTGAGGAACAACACATCTTTCCATGGGTGATTAACATGCAGAATAAAGCTTGAAGTTATAACGAGAAGTTAGTGGTAAACTGCTCCTCTACAACCTAAAGCAAAATGGGCAGTTGCATTATAAATTCAGTAATTCTATACAAAAGATTTATTAAAATTTCCATGAAACATGCAAGCAAGCATGTATTCAAGAAGTTAAACTGCAGAAAGAAGCTGCAGATCAAGTTTGCTGTGGTATTCAGAGAAAGCATTTTCCATATGAATGTATTAGAGTTCGTTTTAAACAAATGTGTTTTTTTACAGCAACTCTGATTACATACTTTTTAAAAATTAATCATGATTAAAATTTTTAACGGTTTGACAGTCCTAGTTTTTAAAAATATCCCAAGCTTTGAGTATCTCAGGGAGCACTTTACAATCCATCATCCATGAAGAAATATGCCACAACTCAGTATGGAAGAAGTAGGCCACAACTGCTAACCTTACCAAGGAAGGAGACTGCTGGTGAGAGAAGCAGCCAAGAGGACCATGGCCACTCCGGAGGAGCTGCAGAAGTCCACCGTCTGTCCATTGGACATGTACATGTCATGAACTCCACAAATCTGGCCTTTATGAAATTGGCAAGAAGGAAGCCATTGTTTAAAGAAAGACAGAAGAAGTCATGTTAACAGTTGAAGGGGACACAACAAACATGTCAAAGAAGGTGTTCAAATGAGAGCTGAACAAATGAGAGCAAAGTTGATCTTTTTGGCCTGAATGCAAAGAGCTATGTGTCAAGGTAAAGTAACACTGCTCATCACAGTAAAAACACCATCTCTGTTGTTAAACGTGTTGGTGGCAGCATTATGCTGTGAGGATGCTTGGTTGGTCATAGTTGTGAAAGACGGAAGATGGATGGAGCAATATACGACTCACACCTACATAGTTACTCACTCTCTTCCACGCACATACACACACACAGACACACACACACACACACACAATCACATCAGCTGAAAAACAAACGTATTAAAACACCAGAACACCAGAAGAAAAAAATTTGCTCAGAAAAAGACAATGTTAGAGAAGATAAGCAATACTGCCGTAACAGCAAGTCACCTTGACACTAGGGATCAGAAGATTCACCTTTTTCGGTATTTTTGTATCGGTGGCAGAAGTGTGCATGGGTTTAATGTTTGGATGAAATCGAGATTTATCTTATGTAAAATCTCTGCATCGGTAAAAATCGATTCATATCTATTAATCTTTTTTAACAGATCTAGTGCTGGCCTGCGTTCTCCTCACACCCGTCATTGGCCAATTCTGTGTGACTCATCTTGTGCAAGTTTTGTTGGGGCATACACAGCAGGTTTTATTTCAAAGTGAGCTGGCGGGCGGTCAGATAGGCTACTCAGTGTGCGGGTAGCCGCGATTAATTATAAAAGGAGCACCAATTTTCTCATCTGAAGCGGCGACATGGTGTAAATGTAATGGAGCACAAACGTTAATGCTACTTAACCACATGGTGAGCGAAGTAACAGTATCCCACATTTGTGCATAGTGTAAAACACGTAATGGAGAGTAACCTGGCTCCAGTTTCCCGATAACGCACACTATTTGCGCACTCTTATACAACAACAACAACTATGTTGTTCTTAGCTATCTCTTAAGAGACTGAATCTATGTTTCTGGCATGGATGTCAGATCTTCCATGGCAGTAAGGCTACACATTTTGAGACAAAAATGGATGATGAATGATGGAAAAACTTTTAAAGCGTAAGAACTGTGCCATAACATTAAGAGAGAGGTTAAGTTATAATTTAAGAACTACTAAGCGACAAGAATGTTTTGGTAAACCGGGCCTTGTTTGGTTATCTGTACATTTCCTAGATTAGGCTATATACATCAGGCTACATAGTTGTAATGCCAAAAGCCACCACTCCTTCCAATTTAGGGAATCCCCATTAACCCTGTTAAAAGTGTGAATCACACTGCATTCCAAGAAATAAAGAACAAGTCCTTACTTCTACTAAAATTCAATAGTATCCTATATTATTCTTCTGCCTTGCATCTTATCATATCATACCGCACTGTTAAATCAAATTGTACTGTATCGCAGTAGGTGGGAGAATCGGGTTGTATCTTATTGTTGACTGCTGATCGTGAATCGTTACTGTGTTGAATCATTAGCAGTGTATCGAGGTACGTATTGCAACGCTTCAGATATGAAAATTCACATCCCTACTTGACACTAGCTTAAAGTAAAATGCCAGTACGTGAAATACCACCTGTAAAAAATGCAAAGAACTAGAACAGAGGATTTCCATCCTGAAATCAAAGATTGATGCCCTGTTTTCAAAGACTGATGGACTAAAGGAGATAACACCTGAGTGGAATACAGCAACAGAAATTGCAGGAATACAGCAACAGAAATTGAGAATGTAGAGAATACATCTTGACATTGTTATCATTGTTGTTGAAGTGGAGGAATACATCAGTCAAACACAGCATATATGAGTACAACATGAGTACAGAAAACTGGCAAACAATTGGTGCAAGGCCCAAAAATAAAAATGGAAAAGTAACTACCTCAACACTAGTACATTATAATACTTTGAAACCCATGCAATCTGGTCTACAAACAACAAGAGGATTTTCTGTTTTATGACAAATTCACAGCCTGTAAGGTTTTAGAACAGATTTGAATGTCTCCGAGATCAGAAAGCAGGATTTTCAAGTGAAGATGAGAATTTCAACACTACCACAGAACATTGGGAACAGGCAAAAAGCAGTTCTCAACACCACCTCATCCAAAAACCAGAGAGGGGGTAAGCGGAAAAAAATCTGTTCTTGATGAAGGAAGGATGACTGTTGCTCTCCAAATGCATTCATCACTGACACAAAAACAGCATTTCAAAACTAATTTCTGAACATAAAACTATAAAATGTATTGTTGTGGGAGCAAATTACATTTTCAGAGAATAGCTGTTTGTTCTAGAAACTTTTTTCCTGAAGTCAATAAGATTGAAATTTAAGCCTTTATCAGAGGCACACTCCCTGCAAGAGTTGGCTTTGCATTCACTAGACCAGGGGTGGGCAGACTTTTTGAGTCGTGGGCCACAATGGGTTATAACATTTGATTAAGGGGCCGTGTCAGGAGCAGACAGATATAGTGTTTGTGTGAAGTAATATAAATTACATGTGAAGTCCATTATATTTCACAGTTTTGGCCTTAAATAGGTACTAAAGCATGGATATGCAGGGCTTTTAAAAAAAAACAAACAATGCATTTATTAACAGCTGTTTGCAGACATCGCAGGGAAAATACTAAATAAAGGTTTAATAATATTATTTAATATAATTTTGAAAGGTTTGGCGGGCCAGATAAAAAAGCCAAACGGGCCGTATATGGCCCCCGGGCCTTAGTTTGCCCACTAGACTCTTCAGTAGGGGTGTAACGGTTCACATGGATGTATTCAACCGTTTTGTTTCCGCATGTTCAGTCCACTTGAGTATTGTTTCGGTTATATTTTCTGCATTTTTTAAAATTAAATCTATTACTAGCGCAATCTAAGCTCTCCATGCGGAACTAAAGTCTTAGGCGAGTTTCCGCACAGACGCCTCTGAGTGTCGGACACTAATGGCAAATGCAAGCAAGCGAGCTGGAAGACGCTCTCAGCTCATTATGTTCTCCTGTCTGAAAACACTGGCTTCCCCATTAAAGTTACCGATAGACGGCAAGTGGATAAATCTAAAGTTTTACGCTGTACACTTCTGGAAAAAGCGTTGCCTCTGTATTCCAGCCTATTAAAAAAAAAAAAAAAAAGCAAGCTTTTTTTTCCTGCCTTTTTTTATACCGAAAATTAACCAAACCGAGCACCTCAAGAAAGAGAACTGAACCGAAATTACATTTGAGTGTACCGTTACAACCCTACTCTTCAGGCTTGAAAAAACTGTTTTTCACTCAGTATACTTTATAGACAATTTTAACCTTTTCTGGCCCAATCTGTAGGAATATAGATATGATGTGCTGTAGGTCCCTGCGCTAAGTGTAGTTTTGAAAAAAATCTGGGACCCAGTATGCACATGCCATTTTCTATTCCTGTTCTAAAAGAAAATTCAAGGGCATAAGTCTAATCTTCCAAATCCAAAACAATTTGAGTGCCCGAGTGGTTATTATCTAACTTCAGTTCAATTAAAAAAATTTTATATAGCGCATTTTTACAAAAAGCATTTCCCAAAGCGCTTAACACAAAGATGTCTAATGAGCAACAGGGGCAAGGAAAAAATCCCTATCAGCGTTTTTTGTTGTTACTTCTTAATGTAAAACTAGCTCTACTAAATGTCAGAGATATTTCAAACACTTTATTTTTCACCCTCTAACCACCATTGCCAGGTGGACTTGAGGAGTCTTAAATAAAACAGATGACTGTGACAAATTAGATGTGAAATTTAGTTTAATATCCTTGCCATTAAATTGCAGGCATGTCATACTTCATCCCTGGAATTCTGGAATTTTCAGCAGTATATGGTCCACATAAGCAGCAGTCAGCTAGATTTAATGACGATAACATTCAAAGAAAAGTCAATCCTAAAGCAATATAATCCCAACAAACCAGACAAGTATGACTATAAAGTATTTGTTTTGAAAGAAGCCAAGTCAGGGCATGTGTTACTGTGGTTGATATACACCGGACAAAGTAGTGACAACTCTGAATTTTGTGCCAAAGGGCCTTGCCAGAGATGAGTTACACTTGAGCATTGCGCATTGGAAAAAATGTTAGCTTGTGCATGGTCTTTGTGCAGGATGTCATTACCACTTTACTGGAAGTCTACGCCAGAAATGAGCAATAAAGGAAGAGGGCACACATTGGAAGAAATGCACAGAAACCTGCTGAGCATCACTTTCTCTACAAGACTAATGTTCTCCCAGATTGGTGTTTGCTCTGATCAAGCCCGTCCTAAAGGCCGCCGTCAGACAAGTTACAGTGTCACCTGGGTAGACAGACATACAGTGGCTTGCAAAAGTATTCGGCCCCCTTAAACTTTTCCACATTTTGTCACATTACAGCCACAAACATGAATCAATTTTATTAGAATTCCACGTGAAAGACCAATACAAAGTGGTGTACATTTGAGAATGGAACGAAAATGATACATGATTCCGTTACAAGACAAGGCTGTCCACCTAAGCTCACAGGCCGAACAAGGAGAGCGCTGATCAGAAATGCAGCCAAGAAGCCCATGGCGACTCTGGAGGAGCTGCAGAGATCTACAGCTCAGGTGGGGGAATCTGTCCATAGGACAACTATTAGTCGTACACTGCACAAAGTTGGCCTTTATGGAAGAGTGGCAAGAAGAAAGCCATTGTTAAAAGCAAACCATAAGAAGTCCCGTTTGCAGTTTGCCACAAGCCATGTGGGGGACACAGCAAACATGTGGAAGAAGGTGCTCTGGTCAGATGAGACCAAAATGGAACTTTTTGGCCAAAATGCAAAACGCTATGTGTGGAGGAAAACTAACACTGCACATCACTCTGAACACACCATCCCCACTGTCAAATATGGTGGTGGCAGCATCATGTTCTGGGGGTGCTTCTCTTCAGCAGGGACAGGGAAGCTGGTCAGAGTTGATGGGAAGATGGATGGAGCCAAATACAGGGCAATCTTAGAAGAAAACCTCCTGGAGTCTGCAAAAGACTTGAGACTGGGTCGGAGGTTCACCTTCCAGCAGGACAACGACCCTAAACATAAAGCCAGGGCAACAATGGAATGGTTTAAAACAAAACATATCCATGTGTTAGAATGGCCCAGTCAAAGTCCAGATCTAAATCCAATTGAGAATCTGTGGCAAGATCTGAAAACTGCTGTTCACAAACGGTGCCCATCTAATCTGACTGAGCTGGAGCTGTTTTGCAAAGAAGAATGGGCAAGAATTTCAGTCTCTACATGTGCAAAGCTGGTAGAGACTGGCAGCTGTAATTGCAGCAAAAGGAGGTTCTACAAAGTATTGACTCAGGGGGCTGAATAATTATGCACACCTCACTTTCCAGTTATTTATTTGTAAAAAATGTTTGGAATCATGTATGATTTTTGTTCCACTTCTCAAGTGTACACCACTTTGTATTGGTCTTTCACGTGGAATTCCAATAAAATTGATTAATGTTTGTGGCTGTAATATGACAAAATGTGGAAAAGTTCAAGGGGGCCGAATACTTTTGCAAGCCACTGTACATAAGACCTTAATAATATATATATATATATATATATATATATATATATATATATATATAATGAAGACCAGCCTGCTGCTTACAGGCATTAGTTTGTCTGCCATATTTTAGTAATGCGTTACACTGTAGGTTTACTATTTACTGCTTCCCTGACCATTTAGTATTGTGCAATGTAGCTCATGGATGGTAAGGGGAAATTGTTATTTTGTAAGAAAAAAAGTATTACATTTAATCACTCAAGAAATGAAATTACCTGAAAATTCACGTGATCCTTGATCATTTGATCCTCACACGTTGACTATGCCAATTGTGGGTGATTCTTCTGATCCTTGATCACATGATTTTCAGGCTCAAAAAGTCGTCCAGTTGCCTTAACTGAACTCTATGGCAATCAATTATAGTCGTCAGGCAGAGGTTCCAACATGCTTGTTTTATTTTGCAACCTTATACCCAATATAGGCTGCTGCTCTGATTAGAGAGATCTTATGCTGCGTCCTTGTGGCTATAATTATACTGACATGTTCTCATACAACATGAATCTCTCACAACGGGACGTGAACATTCGAATTGCTGGTCACAGAATATCTATTTCACTTTTATGTCAAATTATTTGTAGCTTTATTAATGCACATTGTGTGTTTGTCTACAGAGGGTGTTGTCTGAGAAGGAGGAGGAGGTCCAGCAATACCAAAAAATGAATCGAGAATTGAGGGAGAAGCTGAAAACATCACACATGGATTCTGATAAGAACAACTTATTAGCTTTCCAGCAGGTATGACATCTGTAATATTTTATTTGTTTTCCAACTCATTAACATTGTTATCATGCAGCAATGCAGCATCCCTATTGTTAAAGCAGGGCTAAGCAACGTTCTGTTTTTTTCTCTCACAAGCTCCCTCTAAAGACCGCTGTATTGCATTGTATTGCATTCAATTGGAGGTGGTCCGTGCTGCTGAACATTGCAAATGCTGTATAAATAATAATAATAATACATTTAGTTTGAAGCGCCTTTCAAGATACCCAAGGACACTGTGCAGATATTAAAATGGACAAGTAGACATGTAGAGACAGTTGACAGTTATGAGACATAATAGCAGCACATAAAAAGACATGTATGGACAATGGACAGTTACAAGAGACATAGTAAGCAACACATAGTGCCATGAGACACACAGAAATATAAACCAAATAAAACAACAATCAGTTTAGAGTTTAGATTTGAAAATGGTGATTGAAGTGCATTGTCGTAGAGCAAGTGGGAGAGCGTTCCATAGTTGCATAGTGGGCCTTTAAGTAGTCACAAATAGATTTGGGTCTGATTCGATTTGTTTCTTTATTCATTTTGATTAATTTTTGATTAGATTAAGAACATTGCAAATTACCAATTTTTAGAGATGCACTGAAATTCAGCCACCGAAAATATTTGGCGAATATTTGGTGAATTTTCAGTTTTAACCCGAAAGACTTTAATCACCAAAACAACACGGCCGAAACTTGTGATGATGTGAGCAAACAGCTCGTATGTGAGAAACTGGATAAGCATACCAACGAGCTCAACCTCCCAACAATTAGATGGTTATCTGTCTGAAGTCCCCATCTCCAGAAGTGACGACCCTCTTGCTTTCCTGACCTGGCAAAGACTTGTCTGCACCGTGCACAAGCACACACCTAGCAGTGTTGGGGGAGTTAAAGTAACGTTACGGATACTAACGTATTAGGGCTGGGCGATATGGACTAAAATGTATATCTCGATATATTTCTCTCATATATCGATATACGATATATATCTCGATATCTTTCCAGCAAAAAAAAAAATAATAATAAATAAAATAAATAAAATAAAGTGTCTATAAAATAAATAATGAAAATAATATAAAGAGCTTTTTTTCAAAATAACAAGTTCTCAACTAAACTGTGCAACAGTAATAACAAACATGTGGGCCTTCTTTCCATTTGTATATTTTGTGCAAAGAAAACGAATGAGTTAAGAGTCTCCGCCGTAATGTGACACAAATGTAGGACTCACAGGTTCTGCTAACTTTACTCCACTCGTCTGTTGTCATTGCGTCACAGAGTTCAAATGCCAATCGCGCTCTCTCATCATAGTCGCGGCAGTTCTTGTCTTGTAAAGTAGCAACACAAATCCGCGTTCCACTACGGCAATTGATGCCATGTCCACCGTGATACGGCAATTGATTTTAACGTTATGCTCCACCGCCGCTTTTTCTGTCATAGAGTTAGGGAACATTGCATGCTAAAGAGTTCTGAAGTTTTGCTCAGTTCCCACTGGTTTTGTGGCGGTCTGTCCTCGGAGTTTGTCTCATATACTTGCCGGTGGCCTCCATTTCAAAATGACCAAACCGTTGTTTCGCTTTTTTGGCCACAATAACCTTTCCGCGGCATTCTCCATCTGTATAACTCATGCATTCTATGGAAGTCGCCATTGTTGTTTACTCGGTCTACATGAGTAGGGGAAGGGAGGAGCTAACTCAAAGCAAGGAGCACTGAGCTATCAGTGGCAAGGAAGCTGGTGCACAGACGTCGCATAGCAGAAAAAAGCGGAATACTTGTCTCTGGATTAAAAAACAAGTCATAACCGATATATACGATATGTCAAAAATCATATCGTGGTTTGAAATTATATCGATATTGATTAAATATCGATATACCGCCCAGCCCTATAACGTATCCTCGGTTCTCTGAGTGAGAAGCCGAAACGTACGAGTGGATGATGCCTATCATCTCCTGCTTTTCTGAAGTCATTTTAAACCAACCCTTTGAAAAAAGGGCAGTAAGCGCACTGACGCGCGCAGGCAACTACTTAGACAGCCCTGCGTGACGTCAGAAAGTCTATATATTGACTGCGCGCACGCTTCAGGTCCTCTTTGCCAAGCTCGTCAGCGTTGGCGATTGAGGCCCGAAGCGTACGTTTTGGCTTCTCACTCAGAGAACCGAGGATACGTTAGTATCCGTAACGTTCTCTTTCGTTTCGAAGCCGAAACGTACGAGTGGATCACTACAACCAAGCCTCAAGAGCCCTACACCGAGGAGCCCGAGGTGGGAGGATCCATGGGACCGCCGCCGGGCCCAGAGAGAACACTCTCTGCTACACCCGGCCTGGTGACGTCCAATGCGTAAAAACGCGCGAAGGTGTTGCCTGAGGCCCACGAAGCGCTCAAGCAGATATCCTTCAGGGGGACGCCCTTCCAGAAGGCCCAAGAAGCCGCCACTCCACGGGTGGATTGCGCCCTGACATGAACAGGCGGAGGAACACCCGCCGCCTCATATGCCAGACGTATGGCTTCTGTAAGCCAATGCGACATGCGTTGGGTAGACAAGGCCTGACCCTTGGCACGCTCGCCATGGCAGACGAACAACTGGTTCGACAAGGCAGTCAGATCGCTGACGCGCTTCACCGAGACCAGGGCGAGCAGAAGCGCAGTCTTAAGGGAAAGCATCTTTAGACTGGCACTCGACAGAGGGTCAAAGGGCGTAAGGGCCAGTCCACGTAGGACGGTGGCCAGGTCCCAAGTAGGGACCGAAGGGGAGGCAGAGGGGCGGAGCCGTCTGATGCCCTTCATGAAGCGCGACGCAAGGGGGTGAGCGCCTGGGGAAACGCCAGCATAGCCAACATGGCATGCTGAGATGGCTGCGAGGTACACCTTCAAAGTAGAGGGTGTACGACCCTGATCAAATAGGTGTTGCAGAAAAGCAAGCACCTCGCCAATAGGGCAGACTAGAGGATCACAGCCTCTGTCTCTGCACCACGTGCTGAATACGCGCCACTTCAGTGTATACAACGACCTAGTGGACATAGCTCTAGCAGCCTGGACGGTCTCTATCACTGCGTCTGACAGGCCGCTCTCTAGGAGACGCGCCCGTTCAGGGGCCAAGCCGTCAGTCTCCACGCTTCCGGCTTGGGGTGCCACAGCAACCCGTGAGCCTGCGACAGGAGGTCTCTCCTCAGGGGGAGAGTCCACGGCTGGCCGTCTAACAGTGAGACCAGATCTGAGAACCAGCTCTGAGATGGCCAATTGGGGGCGATCAGAATCACCCTGTGCGCCCCCGCTCTGATCCTGGCCAACACCTGACGCATCAGAGGAAGGGGGGGGAAAGCGTAGAGTAGACCGCGCGGCCACGGGTGTCAGAGGCGCCAGTCGGTTGCACGCGGAACACCCCTGGAGAGGAGGTCCGCGCCTGTGTTGCGAACACCTGGCAAGTGCGCCGCCCTGATCGACAGGAAGTGGCGAGAGGCCCAGGTGAGCAGCTTGTACGCCAGGCGAAACAGGTCCGGAGAGCGCGTGCCGCCCTGGCGATTGATATACGCCACAACAGTGGTGTTGTCTGTACGCACAAGAACGTGTTCTCCTCTGAGAAGAGGGAGAAACTCCTTCAGAGCGCAGAAAACAGCAAGGAGTTCCAACACATTGATGTGTAATCTCCTGGAGGCTGTGCCCCATATCCCCCTGGCGGGGCGACCACAGCAAATGGCGCCCCAGCCTGTTTTGGACGCATCGGTGGTCACCGTCATGCGTCTGGCTATAGTACCCAAGGCGCCGCCTCCGGTGAAGGAGGACGGCTTGCGCCAATGCGCGAGGGCTAGCCACATGCGTCTGGACACTAAGATCCGACGGGCGGGGTTCGACCTGGAGGATACACCTAGCTCCGCTAAGGCGAGCTGCAGCGGGCGTAAGTGTAAGAGGCCGAGTGGGACAGCGCTGCCTGCGGCGCATAGGAGGCCCGTCAGTCTGAGACACAGCCTGGCCGAAACGCAGGCACCTAGTCTGAAGTGGCGTAGACACGCCCTGACGTCCCGGAGCCTCTTCGGTGTGAGCGTCGCTCTCATCGAGCGTGAGTTCAGCCTCACGCCCAGGTAGGGGTAGGTAAGGCCCAGAGCGAGGACCCGGGCCTTTGAGAGCACACAGAGGCGTAGCAGTCAATGGATGGCGATCGCATGACATGCTCTGCCGCGCACACGCGACCCCATCAGGGTCGCTGTGGCCTCTTACGCCGCTCCCGGCTAACCGGGCGGTTGGCGGGAGCTGGGCGCCCGCGGGAGCGCTGCCAAGTGGGTTGCGACCCGGCAGCCGGCTGTGGCGCGGCTTTGGCCGCGTCCGCCTTCTTCTTTTGCGTCCTTTGAGGCGTACGAGCACGCGTCTGAAGAGCAGCGGGAGCGGTCTGTTGAGGCAGGGCACGCTTGGGAAGCACGGGTTGCAGGGCCTGAGCCGCCGACTTCGTCTTTTCCAAGCGACCGCGCTGTAGCTCTAGCGCCTGGCCAAACAGTGCATCGGCGGAGATAGGAGCGTTCAGGAGATGCTTCTTCTCCTTCTCCGGCATGGAGGAGAGGTTTAGCCAGAGATGCCTGTCTAAGACGACCAGTGAGCCAAGGGAGCGCCCGTCGGCTTTAATGGCCGCCCGGATAGCCAGTGAGGTGAGGGCGGTAATTCTGCGGAGCTGATGGACGGTCAGCTCTGAGTGCTGCGTAGCCAGCTCAGCCACCAGTTCCTCCGCCAAGGAGGAGAGGAGAAAGGCGGTGTTTAGCGCCCTTATCGCCTGGCCTGTGCAAATGAAGGCCTTGGAGGCGAGCTTCTCCGTGCGTTGACACGGCTTGGAGGGGAGCTCGGGAGGCGATGTCCAGGTGGCAGCAGAGGCTGGTGCAAGGCAACCAGCGACCGCATCCTCAACGCGAGGGAGCTGCAAGAGGCCAATGGCGCCCGCCTTGTCCATCGCGTAAAACGCCGCGTGTCCCTGGATAGGGGCAATGGCGGCGTAGGGAGCCTCCCAGGAGCCCTGCGCATCAGCCACAACCGTGGGGTGAGCAGGGAGGGGGAGAGCATCTGGGGAGGGAAGCGCACCGGAGAAGGGGTCGAAACGCCCTTCCGGATAGCGCTGAGGCGGAGGCAGGCCTAGCCTGTTAGCCGCCTGAGTAGCCAAAGAAGCTAGCTCGGAAGCTAGCTGAGCGGCGTGGGTCTTGACAGCCGGAGGCATATCCTCGACGGTGGCGCCGTGAGCGGAGAGGAAGGAGGACAGCTCCTCCTCATCCACGGCCTCGATAACTGGTTCGTCATCGGTGTCGCCCTGAGGCGGCGTGGTAGCCGTGCGGGCGAAGAGCGCGCCAATGGAGCTAGTAGGACTAGCCTGGTGGGCCGCGGTTAGCTGGCTAGCTGGTAGCAAGCTAGCCGCTGAGAAGCTAACCGACGGTCGATTAGCCACTGAAGCTCGATCGATGAGCCCAACCGGGTGCGGAGACGCCGGGGAAACATCGAGAGACTGGTGGGGAACAATACCCCTAACGCCAGCGGGGGAAGAACCTGCCCCTGAAACGCTAGTGGAACCCACGAAGAATGCCGCTCTGTTGGCGATAGCTGTAGGGGAGAGGCGTTCGCAAGCCGAGCAGAGATCTGGTCGCGAAAAGGCGAGCATAGCATGCTCGCTCCCCATGCAGATGAAACAGATGGCATGGCGGTCGGAGACCGCCATTGCGCGGTCGCAATCGGTGCATCGGCGAGTAGCCATCTTGCGTCTCGTGGTACCAGAAGTCAGGGACCGGCGTGAGCACTTTGAGCAAGACGGGAAATCCCTCGAAGAGCTTTGAAAAAAGCTGTTTTGGTGGGCTTTGAAAAAAGCCGTCGGTTTAAGAATATTTGCAAAAGCAAACGGAGACAATCAGAAATACACACGCAGTAGCGAGGTGAAAAAGGCAAAGAGACACACATAGTCTTAACCTCTTAAGGCACACCCCTATTTTTCCTTTTTTTAAAAAAAAACGACATACCCAAATTGAAAGCTTGACAGTTCCTACATAGTTTTAGACTCAGGGATGTGCCTCATACCATTGGAAAGGTGACACCCTCAAGTTTTTCTAGAAGAATATGTATGTTTCTGTGATATATGGACACAGAGTTATAGAGGTTGGAACTAAGTTTTTTTTTCCCCGCTCATTTCAAATGTCTATGAACTAACTAAGACATGAAGGTACCATCCATATGATGCCCCCAAATAAAAAAATCTAAGTCCTAACTCCATCTCGCAACTTGTTACACAAAAAAATTGAAGTCAAAAGACCAAAAATCTGATTTTTGAATTTAATTTTTTGAAAAATATGTTTATGCGTTTTGATTGGGACCCCTATGTAAATTCCCATAGAGACTTTTTGTAAACAAGAGGGCCTACTGACATTCAAAAGTTTATAACTTGAAAACCCCTTTACCTAGAAACATAAAATTGGTTTCAAATGAAAGCTAAGACCCTGGACTTTCATGACTGTTTGCTTGATTTGAAGTTACTCCTTCTGGCATTGAATGACACAAGCATAACCATCAAAAAAACAAAAAAGCGGGGGGGTGCCCCCGCTGCCTTAAACTTTGTAGGGAGCTCTGGAGACTTTGCTGACTGCTCTGGAAACTTAGTTGAGAATTAGGGATGTTAACCGATGGTTGACCTATAAATATTAAACGATCAAAATTTATTGATATTAATTAACCAACAAAAAACATTTGGCGCAGAGTCACATGGTTTGTAGGGTTCGCGAGCTCATCTTTTGTGGAAAGTAGGTTACAGGTTACAGGTAAGTTACACTAAAGTACAGGCTACAGGACAGACTGCATAATGAAGCTGGCAAAGTAGTGTGTTGGACCATTTCACCAAAAGGAATGACACAGATGCACTGGTATTATGTAGGTATTGGTATTATCGTGTTGCGGTCTATTGGGCAATATTCCACGTTGGGCTACATTTCAGGATCTTCAATGGTGACAGATAAGGTAAAGATAATGAACATCTTGCGATTTATTATTAGAACTACCGTATCCTCAAACTAAACAAGCGGTGGGTCATCGGAGCGGTCATTTTCTTAACTGAGCTAAGGCAATGCTTCAAATGAGCTTATAACAAGTAGGCTACACCAGATATGTTACCTATGTGTGCAGTCAAAGCTGCATCTGCCATAACTTTAACAGTTGGCTTCCGTTGTACTCAATTGCAGTTACAGGGTGTGCAAAACAATTTTCCCCCACTTGCGTGAAGAACTGATGCATACTGACACTCTGTGTCTTTTGCAGAGATAAAGCTTTGCAAATGGGATTTGTTTGAGTTGGTAACCATCGCCAATCTCTGCTACCTTTTTCTGCAGCTGAAATTAAAGTGTCAGGTGTCAGAAGAGAATGTGCTTCTTCTTTTCCCAGCAAATTGGTCTTGAACTCACATACAATATCTGCATTTACTCCAACTCCCTATCTGGCCCCCCACCCAAAAAAAAAAAAAAAAAAAAAATTTACATATCAGAAGTACCCTGAAAATAGCCTAGGGCTCAGAAATTTGCCCCAGCTGGCATTTACAATAACAGTTGTTGCCATGGATGAGATGTCAAGAGCTGATTACGTGGCTCTTTTTTGGTTGCATGTTTGTTTTGTATTTATGGTATTATGTTTGCCTATTTATGTTTGCTGAAAATATTATGCATTTCCAATTTTCATAACATAACAAAAGATTGCTGGGCCCAACAGAATGTGAGGTAATTGAGACAAACCATGAGATGTGTCAAGATATTGCTGATATTAACCATTACATATCTTGTGGCTCCTTCTTTGTGTGTTTGTTCAAAGTACTAGGAAGCTATATATTAGCTGGCTAAGCTGTTAAATATTAACCTTTTGTATTTTGACTACTTGTGTTTTCAAATGGACTGACTATTTAATGTATGAAAGTAGTGCTTTATTGGATGTTAACTTGTTTGCTCAGTAGTTTTAGACTGACCAAGTGGAGTGAAGTGTTTTGTGTTTAATTTTCATATGCACTTTGCTGCTTTTTTAACAAACTGTTTGTAGTGAGTAAATGAGTTAATTAATAGTCTGTGAAATACTTACTATTCTATGAAATACTTTCCTTGTACGATACGTTGTTTTTGTATTGCTCATTAATTTTGGTGCTCATGTGGATTATCTAGGCTCTTCAAGAGAGAGACAATGAGATAAAAATACTTAGTGATCAAGTGGAACAGTACACAATTGAGATGGAAAAAAACTCAAAGTTAATTGAAGAAATGAAGAAACCTTCAAAGAAACAGAGAGGTAGACCTAAAACTTAATTTTGCTACAGGCATCCGTAAACTTTATGCATTACTATTTTCATGGTTCATGTTTCATATTCAAGTACAACATGCAAAATGCCACCAGGTTCTGTGCAGCTTTGGAAGATCGAGGAACTACAGGCAAAGCTTCTTGCAGTTGAGAAGAGAGCATTCAAGGCTGAACAGCTAGCAGAATTTGCTGAAAAAGATGCCAAACTCAAAGACATGGAGCTAAGTGACATTCTTACCCGGATAAGAGTATATGAGTCTGTAAGTTATAATAAGTCATCCAAAAAAAATCAATATTGTCACATATTGTACTTTGTTGTATTGTATTATTATTTTTTTTGCTCATGTGTGACTTTGTTTCCTTTAAGGGCACAGATGGCCTGGAAGCTGCTATTGCTGAAATAAAACAATGCAAAACCCAATTGAGAATGAAAGATGAAGAGACAGAAGCAATGACCAGGGAAATCAACAAATTAGAGATGAAAATGAATGACCTACTGGACCAGAATGAGGCCTTGAGAGAGAGACTTGGTTGGTCTGAAGTATTTGGAATCTGACTGTGATTTAGTACTTGTATTAAACAACATTTATGGTTTATATTCAAATATGTACTATGTAAATAATTATTGTAATAACCTTTTATTTGTGTTCTTATGTTTAAAAAACAGGTCTAAACTTGGAGGAAGAAATTGATTTGACTGAATTCAGAAGGTCTAAAGCTTTAAAACAAAGGCAGTACAAAGCGGAAAATCAAGTACTGATGAGAGAGGTAACAATAGATTCATACTAAATCTGTAAGAGTTTTCTCTGTGTTAGGTTTTTGATTATCTGCCCCTTGTCATAGATTGAGCAACTAGAGGAGGAGCGACTTGAACTCAAAAAACAATTAAGAATTATTGTGAAGGAAAAAGGTAAGCCTAGATTTGAGGTAAGCTTGCTATTTAAGAAATTAATCAAATATATGGTTTCATCATATTGTGTAATGTTTTTTAATGTAAATTTTTTTTTCATGTTGATGTATGAATTTCACTCAGGGATGATAGTGACCAGTGAAAATGTGCCTGATCCTACCATCTACTCACAAAGAGTGCCTGCTGGTGCATCCCCAGAAAATGATCAAGTTAAACAAATGGTAAACAAGCTTTTCTATTTGTCTTTTTTTTTAATGGTCCAATGTGTAAAATGTTCACCCAACTACTGTTTAGTCTTGTGCCACGTAGTGCAAAGTATGTATTACAGCTACGGTAGCCTTCGCTATTCAAGATGCCAGGGTGATTTCTTTGGATGAGATGAGTAAGATTGTGGTAATGTTGACATTGTAGGTCTGTATCTCACGTAAGCGAACGACAGGCTATTTTTGTAGCTACGGTTCAATAAGAAAGAACGGCTGCTTTTGTAGATATAGAGACGAACATCCCATGTGATTCACTCTTCTGCCATGTTGTGTGTAATACCATGGGTGCATATATGTGATAAATATAGGCTATTTGTGGGATAAGAGAGAGGGTGAAGAGGGAGAGAGTTGTACAGGGCGACGCATGGAAGAGTTTTGTGGTGGTGTTAAGCTGTAGCAGTATAACTAAAGTATGGTGTACAGAATGGAAAACTGACACTACAGCAGGCATGGTCAGTGGCCACCAGGCCTAAAACAGGAGGTAACAGCAGAGGCAGTCCTTCCCTTGTGAGTGGTGGAATCCTGTAGGCAACATCAAAGGCTTTTGCCCAAAAAACCTTTTTGCCCCCAAAATGCACTGGGAAACACTGCAGTTATATCAAAGTTTATTTTTTTGTTGTTGTTTTTTTTTTTTTTTAGACAAAAAAGTGGGGAAAATGTATTGGGTGCCGAAAAGCGAAAGAAAATTAAATCACTGTTGTTGTGGGTAATGCTCATAATTTTCTGCTTGGTAGATCTTTTACTGTTTGCATTACTCAACACATTTATATGGAAAACATTTGCACAGCAAACTTCAGCTTTTACAGCTTCCTTCAGCAGTTAAATTTATTGAATATGTGCTTGCTTGCATGTTACATGTCAATTATTATAAATCTTACCTTCTGTGTAGTATTACAGAATTTATGACTTGGAATTTGGATTACCGGTTTTGCGGATTCCTGACAGTTCAGTCAAATGAAGCAGGCTATTTGTAAACCACTACGCTATATACAGTCTTCATGTAAAGGCAAAAAAAATGTGTGTCTGATTTCTACGCCTGATTTCTGTGCCTGATAATCATCTGCAGAAATATGCATTGTCACTCATGACCCTGCATTAATGGTGACAATTTTTTTAAATTGCAATTGAAGTGAGGTTGCGTTAACGCACTATTAATGGGTTAACTTCAGCAGCCCTAATTTAGATGCAACTTTTTTCCCAAATTAATAAACTTAATCAAGTAATAGTACTGATGTTAAAAATGGGTTTTAATTAGAGGTGGACATAGATTATTTTTTTTAATCTAGATTATTTTCAGTGTAATGTTGAATTTTCAATTCAATTTTATTTTGATTTAATTTAATCTTGATTAGGTTACTTTTAATATAGGTTTTTGACAGTCACAATTTTCAAAGTCGAGGAAAGAGGATTACAAATACTGAAACAATGCAGATCAATGTCTTTCTACAGATAACATGCAATATCTCAAAACCAGCACATCAGATCTGTTAGATTTTGAATCTAAGTGTTTAATAAAATTGAATTGAATTGATGTCGATATTCACCGCCGATAATTGCCCACCACTAGTTTTAATGTTTTCAGATGGGTTTTTCAAATAAAATAATTCAGGATATGAGGAAAGAGCTTTCTTTTTCCCTTAAAAATTAGACAAGAAATGGGGGTCATCTTGTATTTAGGGTCATTTCATATTCGGTACATTTATGACATGCTTAACTGTTTATCATCTTGATATTTCACAGAATGAATTTCTTCAGGTGGAGCTTAATAGTAAACAGATAGAACTGGAACAAAAAGAAAAAGAATCATCTGAATTGAAAGCCAAATGTAAGTTTTGCTCCCTTTGTAACATGGGTAGCATGAATGTACAAGCTGTTCATTTTTGTGTAAAAACTGGTATGTACATCCATAGGTATATCTTCACAGTTAATGAAATGTGCTAACCTTTAAGTCTGTTATCTTCACAGTTAATGAAATGCTACATGAAAATAAGCACCTTGAAGAAGGCATGAAAGAGATACTCGTTGCTCTACAAGACAACCAGAAGATGACTCGCACAGAGTCTGAGATTAGTGCTCCCAGTTTGGAAAGACTTGTGACTGGAAGTAACATTTTATATTTTATGGGGTTATACAGTTTAATATTTTATCTTTCAGTTGTTGACAGGTATAGTTAAAATGGCCTAATAACGTCACCCTGCCTGCTAGGGTGACATTCATATCTGGCATGTTTGTTTTTTATTAAAGGCTTTAGAAATGAGAAATGCAGAAGGAATTCCTGGAACTAGTCTGCAACTGAAGATGCAGATTGATTATTTAACTGTCCAAAACAATGACCTTAAAGAAGAAATGAAGGGCGTAAGAGAGGATTCAGCACAGACTTTGAGAGAACTGGGAAAAGCCACTGAAAAGGTATTTATTTTGTAAGTGAAACACTGTCAATGAAGCTATGAAAGCTATTTTTGTCCCTGGCGCGAGTGAAACTTTTGTTCAAAAAACAAAACTATGTCAGTAGTGTTGTTTTTTTTTGTTAGTTTTTTTGACCATCAATCCAACTGTGCTTACTGGTGCCACTTGGCTGGAGGCATCAAGATCAAATTTTAAGTCATGAAATGACACTTGTCATGAAATGATATTTCAGCCACTAGCATTAGTCCCCACATGAAATTGTCAATATCATTGTTGGCATACACATATTCTGAAAACCATTTTTTAACCAGTTTTTGACTAGCCCTGTTTACACCAGGGGTCAGGACCTATGGCTTGTGAATAGAGCTTAGGTCGGGCCCAAAAAATGAAACATGACCCAACCCCAGCCCGTGTACCTTGTGTCCGAGCCCAACATATGTTTAACAAATGTAATTATTTAAATTTTTAATTATTAGTTTTTCATAATTCATCTGTTTGTATTTAGTAAACCAATAAAAACATTTTGCGCAAGGTCACAGGGTTTGTAGGGTTGCAAGCTCACAACATTTGCGAAAAGTAGGCTAAAGTCTACAGGCTAACACGCTCAAGGTTACAGCCAGGGCAGACGACTGCTTGAAGAAGTGTGTAAAGAAAAGTAGTGTGTGGGACCATTTCACCAAAAAGAATGACATAGATGTACTGGTATTATGTAGGCCATTGGTATTATCGTGTTGTAGTCTATTCCAGTCTATTGGATTTGGAAATTAACTACATTTCAGGATCTTTAATGGCAACAGATCAGGTAGGCTAATGATGATCAACATCTTGCTTTATTATTATTAGCTCTACCGTCTCCTCAAACTAAACAAGAATCGTGTGATTGGAGCTGTCATTTTCTTAAATGAGCATCGCCAGTGTTTCAAAAGAGTTACTAACAGGAAGACTACACCAAATAGCCTGGCTACGTTACTGATATGTTAAGTCTAAGCCACATCTGCCATAACAGTTAGCTTCCACTATAGTCAACAGAACTGGCTACATCAGATGCGGCAGCACAGCGAACATTAAGCAACTTAGTAAGCCTATGTATATATGTGTTGCTTAGGCCTACTTTGCCAAAATATTCGTATAATATTTCTATTTATGGCATAGCTCTCCAAATAGGCTAATTAAGTAATTATTTAATAATCAAATGCTTGATAACGGCCTGGCCTGGCCCGGCCTGAGGATAGTTGCAGGAATATTGGGCTCGGGCCGGGTTTGGTTTCGGACAGAGTATCTAAACTTTACTTGTGAGTCAGATATGGCTCTTTTGATGACTACATGTGACTCTCAGAAAAGTCTTTTGATGACCACATGTGACCCTCAGAAAACACTGCTTATCATAAGTAGCCTAATTAATAATTCTGCTGAAAATCAGTGTTAAAAATATTTTTTAAAGAATATTTTAAAAATATTTTAATCCATCCATCTTTTGCATCTGTTTGATGTGATGTCCACAGTGTTCTTTTGGGGTGGTTCTCTTGGATCATTAATGATCAGGGTTCCCACACCTTGGTTAACATCAAATTCAAGGACTTTTCAAGGACTTTCCAGGACCAATTTTCTTAAATTTAAGGACCACACAGGGCGGCATTACCTACTGCTACCGCTGAATTAGCCTGGCTTCCACGACTATAAGCTCACAGGAGCTTAGTCTGGCCAATCTACCATACTACCCACCTTCTGAGAGGCGGGCTTAACCTGCATCTATCAAATGCCTCACTGGCACTGGGGGGAGAAAGCTTGTTTTTCATTAGTTCCATACTTTTTTGTAACAGAAATGCTCTATTGCCTGCTCTTACTGCGGTATGGCCAGACTGAATGTAGCGTCACAGTATGGGCGGACCCAGGCTACCACTGAATATGTTATCAATTAACAATTATAATAATATTTATATTACATTAATATCCACAATACATGCTGTGTCATGCATTTAGTTCTATATCATTTCACAGAAATATTTGCATGGTGGGGTCTGTGATCTGCCCCTCCCCAGAAGATTTTGAGGAAAGTAGATGTCCTTTCCTGCATTCAAGTGCATTAAAAGAGGTTACGGAGGTAGGCTAAACTAGAGAGATGGCTTCAGAGCACCCAAGTAGTCAAACAAAGATATTTTTTTGATATACCGGCAGTAAATATGCTTGTGTAGAAGGTAGTGCACAAATTAGTCCATCCATGCATTAACATATCCGACCCCACTCCTTATTATACACATTAGTGTGAGCCCAACAAACTTCACACATTGCTCAGGTCAGGTTACTGAACACAAGCTGTATAATTTTGTTCTTTTAGGTTGTGCTTTGCTAAATATGTGGAAATGGGGGACTACCCCCAAATTTTTTTTGAAAAAGGTAAATGGCATTCCTGCATTCTTATATATTCTTACAGATAGTTCACTTTTATCTGAAGATAACTAAACGTCTTCAGTATTGAGCACGCATTATTTAGTGTCACTTGTTTTTGCACTCAGTTTAGTCAAACTTTTATCTTGATCTCTTAATGGACCACATAGACTGTGGTAGAAAGTAGGCTAGGCTGTAAAATGGATGCAAAACTGCCAAACCACCTAAAATTTTCAAGGACTTTCAAGGACAGTGTCTTTTTATGCCTCTTTTCAAATACTTTCCAAGGCCTTGAACTTATTTGTTCAAAATCACAAACTTTCAAGGTTTTCAAGGACCCGTGGGAACCCTGAATGATGCCCTGTAAAAAATGCAAATTCTACCCAATTTGACGACTGGATTGACACAACTTCCAAAACAACTCTAGTTAAAATCTTTTCACTATTCTTAATCAAATGGGATGGCTTGTTTTGAAATAGTATTTCACAATAAAACAAATAGCAAATGTTTTTGTGATTGTCTTTTTCATCCTGGAAGGTTATGCATTTGGAGAGTGTGTTACAAATGCTGAGATCTAGTGAGAACAAAGAGGGATTTAAAGTCTTGTACTTTCCTGAAGAATTGACACCTTCTAGCGTTGATACCATCTGCTCTCTAAATAAATATATTATTCGACTTCTGCTGGTATGTAAAGAATATTACATTCTTCAATATTATTTTGTAGTTTGATTTCTACATGTCTTATTTTGTGTGCTTTGGTATTTTTATAGGAAGTTAACAATAAAGAAGGTATATGCAAGCAGCTTCAAGCAGCTTTGAAGGAGTATAGAAGAAAACTGGCTGTGATTCGCCACCAACAAGGTCTTCTATATGAAGAACACCAAAGGTTTGTTTGATTGCAAAAAAGTGTGAAAATGTGGCTAAGAAGTTGAATTGAAGTTGAAAAAGTTAACTAAATCTGAACTTGATTTCAGAGAGAGAGACAAATGGCAGAAAGATCGAGAGTTACTTAAGGAGGCAAACAATAAATTGGAGGAGCAGAAAGAGCTTGATGAGGTCAAGGTCAAAGAGTTCACTGTAAGTATTTTTTATTCTATACAGTATAAGTATTATACATTCATTTTAATTGGCTTGATTGTTTGCCATGTATAAAGAAGTGATGTGCTGTTGCACTAAGAAAAGCTGGAGTCAATGGAAGAAGAGCTTTTTAAAAAAAAAGTGGAGCACCCTTGGAAAGCTTGTGCACCTTTTGGAGCACTTTTGGAGAGCTTGTGCTTCATGTGAGATATGGATATCATAGATAGATTGATAGATTGATTGATAGATAGATTGATTGATTATTGATCCCCAAGGGGAAATTCAGGGTCCCAACAGCTTAAAAACCACACACAACATATACTACAGTGTACACAGGATGATAAGAAGCAAATCAACAAAACAACATGACTAGATCAACATTACTAAAAAGAACAGTAGAATACGAATACTAAGGGTAGAGATGCGCATGAATGTACTGTGGTCCAGTATGAGGTCTGTGTCAAGGTTGTAGTGCAAATGAGTCCAGTAATGCAACAGTGCAAGGTTGAAAGTTTAGTGACCAGCAATAAATATGTGCATATATAAATATGGGCAATAAAAAATATAAGCATAGCAATTTAACAGTTCTAGTATAAATATATGGACAATAACATAAAAATAAAAATAGCCTAATAATATAAAAATTACAGCATCAGTGCAAGGATAAGTCATATAAGGGTTCATGCATCAGTCAAGTATGAAGGTCAAGTATCAAGTTACAGTTATTGTTATTAAGTCAAGTATGAAGTATAAGGAGGGTTTGTGCATGTGGGCTAATGTAGCCAGTAAGGTCCGTAAGCAGTGTCAACAATAAACAGTATTGTAGAAAAATGTCTTGTAAGTGTATAAGAGGGTGAAGGTGCAGATAGACTATGTAGAGAAGTCCAACTCTCCTTTTCCTTTCAGTGAAGCATTGTAGAGCTGTATGGCCCTGGGCACAAATGACATCCTAAGTTTGTCTGTTGTGCATGTCAGGGAGTGTAGTCTCCAGCTAGGGCTGGGCAAAAAAATCGATTTAATCGATTTATCGAATTTGTTACTGAAAACGATGTTGATTTTGCATAATTCGAGTTTTTCTTTCCTTCATTAACATTTGGGTTTTTTTTCGTGTTCCGTTCAACTGTCCCTCGCGATTTAATGTAGCAGGCTCCTCCCCTGCGCAACACAAGTTCCACAAACATGGCAGCGGCAGCTTAGAAGAAGCAAACCTTCAACACGAAGACGGCAGCTCCAGCACGCATGCCACTAAACTACACTTGAGGAAACTAGGGATGTTGATGTGACCATTTGGCCGGTGGTTGAATGTATCAACGTTAAGTGATCAAAATTGTCTGTAGGCCTAGTCGGTTAAAAAATTATTAGTGTGGAGTGTGTGGGTTTGTTTCCATTCACACAGATTATTAGATGAGATGATTTTTTGGAAGTTGCACAGCATTACTAGCCCACTGTTAGGAATGTGAATTGTAAATTACTACTATCATGATCTTGATGATGATGAAGAGATAAGGTAGGCTACTGATGATTAACTGCTTTATTATTATTATTATTATTATTATTATTAGCACTACCGTCTCCTCAAACTAAACATGCAGGGTCTCATCAGAGCGGCAATTTTCTTATGAGCCATGGCAATGTTTCAAATTAGCTTCAAACAGGTTGCTACACCTGATAGCCTACGTTACCGATGTGTACTGCCGTAGGCTAACAGTTAGCGGGCTTCATCAACATTCCAAAAAATAGACCAGTCTTTTAATTGTATTTTGATGGGTTTGCTTTAACGCTGCCGTAACGCATTCAGTTTAGCCCTGGGATAACAAATTTGACAGCTTAACTGGTTTCAACGGACTAATGAGGCTCGGTGGTCGGTCAGGGGTATTTTTAGTTTTTGCCATCCCAAAGGAGACTTTTACAACTGTGTGTTGTATGATAAAAAGGGAGTGGGATGGAAATGCTATCACGTTACACACTGCAACAAACATGCTGCCCATTCTGTTGAAATGCAAGGTTTAAAACTTAAAGGCCCACTATGCAACATTTTTCATTTAATTAATCTGTTTCATACTGTTTAGGATGCTAAAATGAGTCATTACACTGCGAACGAACGGTGTAGAATGTGCCACCGTGGCCAATGCCACGTGCTGCATGATAGTGCTGTGGAGTGGATGACAGTCATTGCCCAGGATGTTGAGTAGCTTGTTCAGGGTCCTTTTGTCTGATACTGAAGTGATGCACTCCAGTTCAGCTCCCACAACAGAACCAGCTTTCCTTACCAGCCTGTCTAGTCGCCCAGCATCCATATTCTTAGTGCTTCCTCCCCAGCATGCCACAGCATAGAAGAGGACGCTGGCAACAACAGACTGGTAAAACATACAGAGAAGCTTGCTGCAGACGTTGAAGGACCAGAGCCTCCTCAGGAAGTACAACCTGCTCTGCCCCTTCTTGTAGAGTGCTTCTGTGTTGACTGACCAGTCCAGTTTATCGTCCAGATGTATTCTCAAGTACTTGTATGTTTTTACCACCTCCACATTAACCCCCTCTATGGTGACTGGCAGCAGGGCGGGCTTGGACCTCCTGAAGTCCACCACCATCTCCTTGGTCTTGGCAGTGTTGAGTTGTAGGTGGTTGAGTCTGCACCATTGCACAAAGTCCTCCACCAGGCTCCTGTATTCCTCCTCCTGCCCATTCCTAATACAACCCACAATTGCAGTAATGCCACATGCAGTAAACTTCTGCACGTGGCATGACTCCATGTTGTAGCAGAAGTCAGATGTGTAAAGGGTGAACAGGACTGGAGAGAGCACTGTTCCCTGTGGAGCTCCGGTGCCGCTGATGACAGTGTCAGAGTGGCAGTCCTTCAGTCTGACGAACTGTGGCCGCTCCGTCAGGTAGTCTGCAATCCAGGCATCCACACCCATCTGCAGGAGCTTGTCACTCAGTTGGGGGGGCGGATGGTGTTAAAAGCACTGGAGAAGTCAAAGAACATGATTCTCACAGCACTTTTCCCCTTGTTCAGGTGAGTGTGTGTCCTTTGTAGGAGGTTTGAGATGGCATCGTCAACGCCCACTTTCTCCTGATAAGCAAACTGTAATGGGTCTAGTGCATGGCGCACCTGTGGCCTAAGTATCCCCAGAACCAGTCTCTCCATGGTCTTCATCAGGTGTGATGTGAGAGCGACTGGCCTGAAGTCAATAAGCTCACTTGGGTGTGGTTTCTTGGGGACGGAAATGAGACATGATGTCTTCTACAGTACTGGGACTCTCCCGAGACGGAGACTCCAGTTGAAGATGTGCTCCAGTGGCCCTCACAGTTCTGCAGCACAAGCTTTAAGCAGTCTTGGTTATTATCTAAACCCTGCAAACAATTTAGCAAAGAAAAACAGGCACTAGACTGGACCTGTAGGCCAAT
>JAGFZM010000986.1:75992-117340 GCA_017657215.1 Limnothrissa miodon
CCCTTTTCTCAAGTTGTGACTGTCAAAAGGTTACCTGTTGTTTCTGAGGCTGTTACATGTCAACTGGTGATGAGATGGTACCATTAATATTGCAAACTTACAATGTGTGTGTGATGGCAAATGGTTTATTTTAATGTAATTAGTATTTGGCTTGAGACTGTCTTGAGACTTTTGGTGTCATTATTTGGGTAGCACACATATTCTGAATGGTTTTGGCAGAATTCAAATGAGCCATTTTGCTCTAGATTAACATTGAAATATTTTTGTTTTTTATATTTTATAACATATTTATTTATAACAAATATTTGTATTATTTCTACGTATGGCCTCGAGACTTTGGCTTTAAGAAACACCCACCCTTGAATAGTCCGACAAATTGTCTACTTAAATTGTTTTGTGTGTTTATATCCAGCACTGGCTTGAGGTCTTGGAAAAACACCCTACAGAAATCAAGAGATGGACCTCAGACGTAGCACGAAGGATGACCATGCTCCGAGTGAATGAAAGATCTTTAACTCGCTATTGCACCACTTTGCTAGAATTGGAACAACACCTTAGGAAGGAGAACAAGAAGCTCAAAGATGATTTTGTAAAAATGAATATTTTGGTGACTGAGAGGATATCTTATTTACAAAGATACAAGGTATGTTTATTGTTCCAAACACTGCTTGTGAAAAACTGCATCTGTAAATGTTTTACGTTTGTGCTAGATTAGATTTCTTTTTTGTAATTAATATTTGAAGGAGATGGCGGCATTCAAAATGGCTTCATTACAGAAGGATCTGGATAAAAGTGTCCCCTCTTCAGAACTTGAGAAAGCCAATAGACAGTACATCAACTTAACTATCAAATATAGAGACTTGCTGCAAAAAGATAACAATCTAATCCAGAAGACCACAGCACTGGAACATTTTGAGGTACTGATTTTGTTTTTTAATTCCTTCTTCTATGACTAATTTTGACTGCATGGTTTATGAGTTTTGTAAAACATATTCTCCTTTTCTTTTATAAGCAAGAAAATATGTCTCTCCGTGAACATATCAGCAGCCTAAGCAAAGAACTGCAAATCAACAAGGAGAGGGTCCATGTGCTCAAAGAAGGGTGGGATCAAAGAAACTCTCAAGGTAGATATTTAAACATTTGCTATAGCTTTTGCAGTATATAATTTCTATTTACATAGAATTTTTTTTATCTGGGTGTCATGTCATTCGTGAAGGCATTTTTACTGAAATGAAACTTTGAAGTATTAAATTCCAATCAAGTTTTTATTTTTAAAGTGTTGCTTTTAGCAAGGACCTCTTAAGTGATTGTAAGATTTTCTACATCAAAGAAAAAATTAATTGTTTAGTTTTAACCATGAAACGGATCAATCTGAAAAGAGGTGTGAAGACACGTAACTTCTCTAAGATACGCCTCCGACAGCACTTTCGTGTGTTTCTATGCATTGGATGTCATCAGACCAGGCGTCTCGGAGAGCATTCTCTCTGCACGTCTCTTGCCTTAAACCTGTCCGTCTGCGGCCGCCTTCCTCTCCATCACTTGGATCCATGGTGGAACGTCGTCTCATCTCCTTTTATACTCTGTATAGGGCTGAAATCACAATAAAGAACACTGTACTTGACTTCGACAAATTTTTCTGGGAGTGTTTCACAACAAACATATAGATCAATGTGCAAAATAGACTGAATGAAGTCATACGAGTCATAGGGAGCTGCCTCTTGTAGCCTTTATTTGTTTAGGAGAACAGGCTATGAACTAAAGATAACCTATCAAAATTATTTGCAAGTGTCAGAACTTACTGTAGGCATAACAAACTTTATCTGAATGGGCAAACTGAATCTGCACACATAATGACATGGAATAGATCAGTTAAAGCAGCACCAAAGAGTTTTTAAAACCTTAAAATAATGTTATCAGTGGGGGGCTACACAGAAGAACCTAAGTGCATTTGCTGAGTGGTTTCAACTTTAAAACTAATTCAGCTGATGGACACTCATCAGCTGACAGAAACTCACAATTGGGCAATTAGCAGGTAAGCAGAAACTCTGGACTGAGAATCACCAGCTCCTCCCACTGTTAGGCCTTTTCTTTGTCTGGTCTCTTGGTGGGTGGTCTCAGCGGGTGCAATTAGCAACTGACTTGCATATCCATGGTGATCTTCCCTGGAGCGCCAGCGAAAGCGCCAGCACTTGTGTTCAGCCCTTCTCGTGTGCAGACATTCGAAGGTAAAGACATACGTGTCAACCTGTGCGTGTCTACCGAGCAGGTGCTCTGAGCATAGCAAAAATAATCCATCCAATCGGTCAGCATGTGTCTCTACCCAATCCTTACATGGTCCGGCTCTCGCAGGAGGTATCGATTTGTCAGAAGACGTCGCAATCAAGGTGACCTCCGGTTGCTAAAGCAAGCCTCTGAGAATCGCTCAGCACTCTCAATAGGACCCTGGAATTGTCAGTCGGCCGTCAACAAAGCGGACTTCATCTCTGCCTATGCTAAACACTTAGCCTTAGACGTCCTGGCCCTCACCGAAACATGGATCAAACCTGGAAACAATGCAACCCCAGTGGCACTTTCTGTCAACCACACTTTCTCCCACACCTCTCGTCCAGCCGGACGGGGCGGTGGGACGGGCTTGCTCATCTCCAACAACTGGGAATACAACCAACTGATACCCACAGTTACATACAACTCCTTTGAATACCATGCCACACTGGTGACAGCACCTGTCAAAATCTACCTGGTTGTCATGTATCGCCCTCCTGGCCAACTAGGAGACTTCTTACACGAGTTTGACACACTGCTCTCATCCATTCCTGAGCACGACTGCCCCTTGCTTGTCTTTGGCGATATGAATCTACATCTGGACAACCCAAGCTCTTCTGACTTCCTCTCACTCATCCATTCCTTTCATCTACAGCTGGTTCATAGTCCTCCAACTCACAAAGCAGGCAAGGTACTGGATCTTGTACTTGTCCGCAACTGCTCTACGGAATCACTGACTATAACACCTCTGCACCTCTCGGACCACTACTTCATTCAGTTCAGCTTACGCCTCCCTGTAGTATCTCGGACCGTCCCTCCTCTGGTATCGTTCCGCCAATCTCTCTCCCTCTCACTTTGCTTCTCTTGCTGCCTCTGCTCTTCCACCACCATGTACATTCTCCTCACTTGAGTTCAATGATGCCACTGAGTCTCTGTGCTCTACCCTGAGGATGTGTCTTGATGGGCTATGTCCCCTATCCACCAAACCGGCTCGGCCCTCCCAACCGCATCCTTGGCTTGATGATTCCATCCGTCGACAGCGTACAAACCTCAGAGCTGCTGAAAGGCAATGGCGCAAATCAAGAAATCCTTCTGACTTAAACAGGTTTCAGGCACTGCTCTCTTCCTTCTCATCTGATGTCACTGCTGCAAAGAAGGCTTTCTATAATGACAAAATTCAAAGCGCCACGGAAACCAGGAGACTATTCTCAACCTTCAAAACTTTACTCAACCCCCCACCACCACCTCCTGCTACCAATCTGACCGCTGATTCTTTTGCTTCTTTCTTCAACGTCAAAGTAGCTGCCATCAGTAGGCAGTTCTCTGAACCAACTGCAAAGGCTACAACTGGACCATATCCTAGCGGAAGGACCTCTGATTGCAATAGTCCTGCCGCGACATTTGCTTCATTCAAACCCCTCACCGAAATGGATGTGTCCAAACTTCTCACTTGCAGCCGTCCTACAACGTGCCCTCTGGACCCGATTCCAACCAACCTCTTGCAATCCATAGCTCCACCTATCACACCAGCTATCACACATGTGATCAATGCTTCACTATCAACAGGAATCTTCCCTTCTATATTCAAGCATGCTCAGGTAACACCTCTACTCAAAAAACCCTCTCTTGCTCCCGACCAAGTGGGAAACTACAGGCCGGTCTCTCTCCTTCCGTTCCTTGCTAAAACTATTGAAAGGGCGGTATTCAAACAGGTTACTGAATTCTTGAGCCAACAGAATCTACTCGACCACAACCAATCTGGCTTTAAGAGCGGCCACTCCACTGAAACAGCTCTACTATCTGTGGTTGAAGCCTTAAAAGAAGCCAGAGCGGAATTAAGGTCATCTGTACTCATCCTGCTTGACCTGTCAGCTGCGTTTGATACGGTAAACCACAGTATTCTATTGTCTATACTGTCAAACATGGGCATCAAGGGTGATGCATACTGCTGGTTTGAATCCTACCTCACTGGGCGACTGTTCAAAGTTTCCTGGCTAGGACACACCTCTGCGCCCTACCACCTTGCTACTGGAGTACCCCAAGGATCTGTGTTGGGCCCCCTTCTTTTCTCCATCTATACCACTTCTTTGGGCCAAATCATCCGCCAGCACGGCTTCTCTTACCACTGCTATGCCGATGATACCCAGCTCTATCTGTCATTCTCACCCGATGACCCAACCATCCAAACACGAATCTCGGATTGCCTCTCTGACATCTCTGCATGGATGCAAGACCATCATCTCCAGCTGAACCTCTCAAAAACCGAGCTGCTGGTCCTCCCAGCTAAACCAACTATTCACCACAACATTTGCATCAACTCTGGCTCCTTGTCTCTTGCTCCCTCACGGGTAGCCAGGAACCTAGGTGTTATGATTGACGACCAGCTAACCTTCAATGACCATGTTGCTTCTGTTGCCCGGGCCTGCAGCTTCGCACTATTCAATATCAAAAAGATCAGACCATACCTAACTCAACAAGCCTCCCAATTGCTGGTTCAAACTATGGTCCTCTCACGCCTTGACTACTGCAATGCCCTTCTGGCAGGACTTCCTGCCTGTGCCGTCAAGCCACTTCAGATGATCCAAAATGCTGCGGCGGGTCTCATCTTCAATCAGCCGAAGAGGACGCATGTCACCCCTCTGCTAATCGAGCTCCACTGGTTACCTCTGGCGGCTCACATCAAATTCAAATCACTGATGCTGACTTACAAAGTGCTTAGAGGATCTGGCCCTTTTTATCTAAGCGCTCTCATAAAAGCTCAGGCTACCCCCCGACAACTCCGGTCCTCCAATGACTGTCGACTGGCAGTCCCGGCACCTCGCCCAAGGCAATCCAGACTCTTCTCATGTGTCGTCCCACGCTGGTGGAATGACCTACCAAAAACAATCAGAAGTAGAGATCGACCGATATGGGTTTTTCTATAACCGATGCCGATACCGATGTTTAGATGTCAGTCAGCCGATCACCGTTATGTGCTGGCGAATTTTTTTGGCCGATCTTTAGGGCCGATAGCTTTACTTTTCGCCCTTAATTTGCTTGCTAAAATATCATACTACTAATAAAAGAGGGTGTACAAGATTTCCAAACGTAACATAATTTTTTGAACACTGTCTTAAAATATCTTTGAAATCTTTTTTATATCAAATATCATATCAAAATAAAATTATCTAAAGTTAAGGGAAAAAAATCAATGAGAAAATCAATATTTGTAAATAAACATGTCAACTTAAATATACATTTAAATAAAAAATACAACTTTATAAATAAACATTTTTAATGATATTCATAACAGCAAACTTTATGCAGATTATAGCCTAGTATTCTTACAACTCCGCCTCTTAAATTCAGCTGTCTGGTTGAAGCCTCAAAATACTGTAAACAAAGTAGCAGGCTAAGCTTAGGCTATCATACTCTACTGGTTGGACTGTTCAGTTTGTGGATGTGTTTAAGTTTCAAGGTAAGCAAATACTTTTTCTCCTTGGGACAGGCCCTTATAAGTCTTTGAAAAACATTGGTAGATGGTCAGTCAACTTAAATGCAAGAGTTTTAATCAAATGTCTGCAGCATAGCCTACTAATGATGCTAACCGGATTTAACAGAAATTAGTTGTCTTCTTTGCGTCATTGCGTTCACTATTGTGAAAATTATATTTGGATTAAATATGTTGAGGGCGGGTGTCCATTGAGCGCGCACGAGAGCGGGCCAAGGAGAATGAGTTTACTTCTACTGTTTGGTAAAGTTGCACGTATAGTCTACAAAAGTTGCGGAAGAACTTTATGCTTTCACCCTAGCAGCGTCAGGTGCATCAGTGCAAACGCTTTCAGGGATGATCTCGTTGGTTTTCATGGAGACATACGCGGTGTGCATGGAGGAGAGGGGCCGTTTGTGTGCGCGTGTGTGTGTGTGTGAGAGAGACAGACGCGTGGGTAACAGAGAGGGAGAACAGCGGAAAGGGAATTCAGCTTAACGAATGCTGCGTGTTTTTCAATGGCGTTAAAATAAATAAATAAACAAATAAATAAATAAAAAAGTATAATGAAACGCAATATGTGGCGGCCGGTGTTGAATCTGTGAATGTTGAATGCCGCCTTCCCTGCCCCATGCACAGAGTGCACAATCCCGACACAGAAGAAATAAACACTGATATGTTTTCATTTTTAAAGCTAACGGCAAACAACATTATGCCAATTCCAGACAGTTAAATGTTATTCGTTTTTTCTTTCCCTAAATGAAGCAACACAACATAGTTTCCTAATAACATAATAGCAAATACATGACAACAGGACATCGAAATATGAGAATTTAAGCCTTACCTTTATCTTCTAGGACTGTCTTTCTAAGTGTCTCTGACTGAATATTACAAAAGTTTATTAGGGGTCCTTCACATGCGACTGCACCACTCCAATAACATGCAGCTGCCCGCGGAAGTGCCTGACGTCAAATTGGGCGCGACCACGCAAGGATATCGACCGATGCAGATGACTTAAAAACATGCAAATATCGGCCCGATATATTGGCCAACCGATAAATCGGTCAACCTCTAATCAGAACAGGGCCGTCTCTGGAGGCCTTCAAAAAGCTCTTAAAGACCCAGCTATTCAGAGAACATCTTCTATCCTAGCACTAAAATGAACTGAAGCACTATCCCCTAGCACTATGCTCCTTAAGGTTTCTGCTATGTAGCTTGATTGTTATCCTCGTTTTGTAAGTCGCTTTGGATAAAATTTGCTAAATGCATAAATGTAAATGTAAATTATCAAAATCGTTTTGTACTCCTAACAAGGTGAACGATACTCTCTGTGGCCCTCTATTGGCATTAAACAAGTTTGCCCAGTCGGGTAGCGATCTGTAGTTCTTGTAATTTACTTGCCTGCGATTTTTCAAAAACTCCTTGGTGCTGCATTAATTAGGTTAATATATTAGGCTATATAGTTTTGCTGCACAAAAAGTCCATTACTATAGATACTAACTGTAATGAATTACTGACATTTTAAATGTAACGTTATTTTGTTTCTGCAGATTGTAACAATATTATAGTAACGTGTTCCTTTGTAACTCGTTATCCCCAACACTGTCTCCATGTCACTCCCCCACACCCACATTAACATACTACACTGCCCTACCCTTACATACACACTGCACCCACACACCCACTCCAGCCTAGCCATTACCTATCCCCATCCTTAGAAAGACACCATACATCACCTTTACATCACCCCCACCTACATCTCAATACAGTAACAATACCACCACCCCAGTAATCCTTACCCTACTGCGCCATTTATGCATCATAAGCTGACAGACATTTCATTGCATTTTTTTTACTGCATTTTCCATCAGGAACTACATACATTTCACTATAAATATCCTTAAATCTATCTATTGGCTACAAATTTCATATTTGCTTTTTTAATGCACTGGTAATTAGTAGAAGAATGTAAAGTAGAATTACATTTAACTGGTTCTAATTCTAACTGAACATTGAATGTAAAAAAAAATGGCATATCTGTAGAAAATCTCTTACTCTCTGTTATTTTTGTTTAAATTATGAAATATTTATATGGCTACATCTCTAGCACTGATTGAAATGAAATGAAGAGGGGATTATTTGTGGCAGGAAATACTGGTGCTTTTCACAGCTTTTTTTTTTTTTAACAGATACTACCAGGAATGAAGAGCCTTTGACGGACAGCCAAATAAGGTTGACTTCTAAAAGGATTACTGCTTTGGAGATGAAAGAGCTGAATGAGAGGCAGAGAGCTGAGCATGCCCTAAAAATGTATGAAAACCTTCAGAATTCTGTAAAACAATTGGAACAACGAAATTTTGACCTTGAGAAAAAATTTGTGGAGGTAAATTTTTTTTTTCTTTTAAGGTTTTTATATGCTTGTTTAACACTGTAAGAACCTTCTGCGGAGCAGTTCCCTGATTGCATGTTGGAAAAAGGACAAAAAACGTTTGACACATCAAAGACCATAAAGTGAATCTGTTAAGTATCAATTCAGTTAATCGTACAGCTGGATTACTTTTGGGTCTATGATGTATCAAATTATCTTGTTTCTTTTCCCACACTCAGGTAGTAGAAAAGCTTTATACAGATGGTGGTAGTTGGAAATTGATGTTTTACTCACGAAATGCGCAATTCACTCAGTACAGCGGCAACTGCTAGGAGGAAGCACAAGACCTCTCTAATTGATTGCACAGCATTCTACACTGTTGGGACATGGGAACAAATATAAATGAGCATACTGTGCACAGGGTTTTCCCAAACGTCATGATATCATTAATGTTAACATGTATATTGACTACTTTGTTCATTTACCAGCATCGTTCCTACCATCATGTTTGCAGATGTTTTGGAAGCGTTCGTATACTTTCATGTGTATTTGCAGGAACTTGCAGGAACCCAAATTTAGAACAATGGTATCATACTTTGATATATGGTCTGTTACAGTCAAATTTGCCGATTAATGCCTTTTTCATGCCACAATTATTATTATTATTATTATTATTATTTTTTAAAAGCAAGAATGTTAAATCTCAAAAAGTTGTCAGCGTGATTCAAGAAAAGGGCTCAATTTTCATGATCACTAGTAAATTTTTCTTTGGGGGCAGTCCCAGCACAATTTTGTCTGCTTGAAAAGTGAACATTGCACCTGGCGCATAGTTCTAATGGGTTGTCTTAAATGAGTGAATTAGTTATGGGTGTGTTTGGGGCGTAGCATGTAACAAACCAATAAAAGTGGCGTAAAAGTGGCACGGGAGCTTTACAGTATATATAACCAAAATATGAACTTAAATGCTGTTCTGTCGGTGTAGCCTAATATGTAGTTTCTTGACAACCATTCTTGTCCATCGCTACTGGTCAAATAGCCTGTAAACTACCTGTTATTATTTCTCAGTTATTGCTGCTATCAACTAAGCTTTGAAAATATTATATATATAATAATCATATAATAAAATAACCATGATGTGATGTATGTTATGTACATTTGAATTTTATATTTCGAGGACTCCATACGCGCGGCTACTCGCTCTGCATTTCCCAAAGCTCCAAGCACCCATAAAGTGCACGAATGATTCCTGACCAGGTTTTTCTGGTCAGTGACGTACTGACCTTCAGTACCCGTACAATAGCAAATTCCACACTGACACACCCGACAGAGCGCAAAGCAGTCTACTATCTTGACAACGTACATTTCTGCTGGAAAAAAGAACAATGCGCTCACACAAAATAGCTATGTTATCACTGTGTGCATGATGGAGCCCAAACCTATTTACATTAGCAAGCTAACAACTCACCCAATATAAGCATATTAATCCATAGCCTGTGCCAAAGGTGGCATAGTAAATTCCCAGCTTTTAAATGAAATATATAACATAAAAACTAAAGGAAATGTATTTGCTGAATAGCACAATCTGAGTGATTGCCTGAAAGTTAGGGACCAAGGCTACATTAGGCAACATTATCTCGTTAAAAACTACTAAGATACTTTGACATTTTATTGCCAATTCCACCTTGGTGATATTTTTTCCAGTGCATAAGCTTGCCTCCAGTAGGCCTACAACTAAGACAATATAATGACGAACGAAACATCACACGTTGTCTGCACTTGTTTCATATGCATCATTCTTTCTGAACATGAATGTCAAGCGATAGCAACAACAACCTCATAAATAGAATGACCCTTCTTATTTAAATTAGGCTACACCACCCATGGGCCTGGGTGCAATATATTGAACAATACAATTCCATTGAATTCATAAACTGTACGCAATGACAAAAATAAGAAATAAATAATTTAGCGCTTCTTAACCAGCAAAAACCATTTGAAATGTGCTCCTTCTACCTTAGCCTGTTTGTTCCATGGAGGACAGGGAGGAAAAATAAAGATTGTAGTAACACACAAAAACAATCTCAGGGAAAGTGATGTAATTTCGAAATTGTGCACTTCTCAAACTACTACGGAATCCGCTGTAGGATTATGCAATGGAACTCCCTGGAACAACCCAGATGCCAGAATCGCTTGTGACCTTGATGATCACCGCCCAGTTTAGTAGATCATTGCTGCGGCAGCACAGCTGATTTTCTGCAAAGGCCTCACGGTCCAAACTAAGCGCAGAGTGGGGTGTCTGTGAGTCATACTTGCAGGACAAACCGATAAATGTGTGGCTGTCTGCGTGCTTCTCTCGTTTCCACTCAAGCAAGGCAGTGCAGGACTGGCATTTTGGTTTTAATTTTGAGAACATGGTAGAAATATGGCCGTACTCTCGTATTTTAATTGAACAATATTTAGAACAGGAGACAGACAAGGATTATAAAAAAAACAGGAACAGAGTTGATGATTTTGTTTGATAATTTCTTGTGGTTGTGATAAATGTAGTTTAGAAATAATGATGAACATCAACTTGATGCACAGAATTTTTGAGTTTCCACAACACAAAAAGTATTTTTAAAACCTATAAATGTTTTTGTGTTTTGGAAACTCAAAAATTCTGTGTATCAAGTTGCCTTGAATTTTCAAGTTGTTTACATTGTGGGATGGGAGTGGATGGCGGGTATTTTTGGGTAGGTGGGCGCGGTCATATGACGTCTCGCGGGTGACGCCACAACCCACTTAAAAAAAAATCCCCACTACACCCCTGCCTACAACTAGAGCCACACTGCCTTAATGTTCCCATTGTCCTACCTTAAAACTGTCCACAGCAAATCTGTCGATTAGGCCATGTCACTGTTAATCCACTTCTCTTGACTAGGTTATTAGCAACATTTTTTGTTACATTCTACATAGCATTGGACTTGTTAGTGGCAGGGTCTCTGTCTATCCTAGGGGTCGGCAACCCAATGTTCAAAGAGCCGTATTGGACCAAAACAAAAAACAAATCTGTCTGGAGCCACAATAAATTAAGTCTTATATATGAAAGCAACACAGGCTATATTAGCTACAATATATTAGCCTATTATCACGCTTTATTCGGCTATCAAAATCTGCTGCAGTAACATTAGCAGAATTTGGAAATACAATCCACTTCTTAAATCTACCTTTGCTCCTCTAATTTCTCCAGAAGTATTTCAATCGCAGGTTTTCTCCGCTGCAAATTTAGCATGCCTTCCCTGAAAATGTCTTTCCAAGTTACGCTTTTTGTTGACAGTATATTTCTCCTTTTCCCTTTCCCCTTGTCATACTCGCTGGTTTGTTGACAACAGAGATCTGCCTGGCATGGCGCCGCACTGAAACGTGTATTGCAGGCTATGACGCAAATCTTTGTTGACAAAAATGTTTTAAAACATTTTACAACATTGGAAAAAATTAATAATGTTTGTCTTCCTACAAAAACCATATTAAAACAAAAATTATCTCCCCCTATTATTTTTGATAAATTTTTGAAGATGCTCCAGGGAACCACTAGGGATGTCCTGAAGAGCCGCATGTGGCTCGGGAGCCGCAGGTTGCTGACCCCTGGTCTATCCAGTGTTGTCGAGATGGTACTGTGGATGTGCAAGCGTCTGTCCCAGTATCTTCAATTTTGTTTTGTCTACTTAGCCAACAACCATAAACTTGTTTTTCTTTGTTTGTTTTCATCCCTTCGTTTTATTTTCCTTTTTCTTTTAAAAACCTGACTTGACTACTACAAACTGACTGAATGTCGCCTCTTAAGCATGCTATTATTAGGGGAGGAGGGGGGCATTTGATACTTTTTTTTTTTTAAATAAATCATTAACAGAGTATGCAATATAGCCTACATGGTCTCCGCTGTTAGAAACATACAGTAATACACTTAATTCCGGATCGGTAAGAACTCTTTATTTTATTTTCAGGCCCCTTCAACAAGACCATTGCAAGAACAACAAGACCATTACTTGGATAAGGACAGCAAACTCCCTACTCATCAGTAGGGAGTTTGCCGTCCTAATCAGATTCCCTAGGCAGAAGCACCAACTATAGAGTCTTCCATTCAGGGTTGTTAGATGAGGCATTGGAAACACTATCTTTCTGGAGCAGATAGAATACAGTTTTTTACAGTTGGCTTGACTTTTATTAAAAGTACTGAATCAGCGTACAAAACAATGTTAGGTACATCTTACATTTGATTGGTTTTATTGCAAAAAACTGAAAATGTGTATTATTTAACTTACCTAAGATAGCCTACTTGTGCTTTGACCCATCTTCCACCCATTGTGTTTTTACCCAACTAGGTATGCCGCATGGAAAATCCACAAACTAAATGAGTGCATTTCATTCACCATAACAAAATTATAGTAACACATTCCTTTGTAACTTGTTATCCCCAACACTGTAAATAAACAGACTACTGAAACACTGAGAAATTAAACCTTCTGGCTATATAGGTCTATAGGTATATCTGTAATGGCTAGCATATGGTTAGTATGTTGCCAAATGCCAATTTTCATGTTGATAAGCATCTACTGTAATTACAAAATATGTGTTTGCTTATACAAAGTGTTTCAAAAAAAGGGAAATTTGGGACACTTAAATCTGTGTCTCATTTGGCTGCAGGTGACTAAGCAGAACTTGGACGCTCAGAGAGTAGAACAGGAACTGCGAGATGAATTGGCCAACAGTATCAGTAAGGTTGTGAATGATCGCAACCAGAAGTACATTGCTGATCTTGAGAAGATGCATGCTGAGATGAAGATGGAGATCTTCAGGTGAGATAATGTGGTAAAAGTAACACATGTTGAAACATCACACATATTTTCAGAACTATTTTGAAATCACTTTATCATTTTTGTAGCTTACAGGATGTGGCTCATGTGGCAAAAATGCAAGTTTCTGCACTGGAAGCCAGGCAGCAGTCCAGAGAAAAGGAAATGGAGGCTTTGAGGAGACAGATCTTGGATTACCAGGTGATTGTTCTGCTCCCAGACTGGACACATACCTAATGCTCTGAGAAAACTAAACTTGGGTTGAAATCCAGGAATTTGATTTATCATTGATGAATGACTGATCAATATATCTTAAGAAGAATGAATTCATATTTTTACATAATTGATGTGTGTGTATGTATGTCTTATTGGTTTGCTGTGTTTCCCACAAACATTATTGAGTGTCTCCATGAAAACCAACAGAATCCTAAAGAATAAAATGACCAATAGTGTATCACTATTTGCCAACAAGATATGTGGTAGGCAACAGTTTTCTGGTGAATAGTTTCAATTCAGCATCATTGTGGATATTGCTTTTACAGATGATCTCTTCAGTGCTGGAAAAAATACTGTGATTACTGGGAGTTTAAAAATGTCAGATTTTTGCTATGTGTGTCTAGCTTGCTGGGCTAAATGAAATCAAACGCAGTGGGAATTTCACACCCATCAAGAAACGATATTGCATAAACATCGACAGCAAATGACACAAATGTTATTCAGGAAAATTGTGTCATTCGCTAGGAGATCGCCAAAATGCTTTCCGGTAATACAAAGAAATCTACTCCTTTGTAAACATGTGAAAATCATTCTTTTTATAATTACAGTCTGACAAATTAAAGATTTTTGCTTAGTCTTCTAAATTATTATTATTATTATTATTATTATTATTTTTAATCTACAAGCATGAATTGATGAGAATGGTAAATATCCACCTCCAGGCAAATGATAATACCCCCCTTTTTCATAAATATATTTATTTTTTCTGATTTTTATTTAAACTATTGCAGCACATCACAAACAGAACCGAAAACATTCACATATATCCACACTCCACACATTTGCACAATCTATATTTTAATTTATAGTTTTGCCAAATAAAATCAGTGCAAACAAAGTAGACCAATGTAAATTTCAATGTAACAAGGATCACACTTAAGAAAATAAAAGTAAATAGAAAAGCTAAAATAAAAATTCACATTCCAGATTCTTTAATGCTCATATATGGTTCCCAGAGATAAACAATCTCTTTCTGCTTATCCGCTGCTTTATAGGTGATGCCTTCCACACTCTTCCAGTTAAGTGCAATCACTCTCCAAGAAGTCCAAAGTCCTGCAGCCTTGTCTGGTTTTGGAATTTTGTATCAACAGAATTCAGAACTCTCCACTTAACTCATTGTAAAATTAATAACTTTGTAATAACAATAGTTATTCAACTATTTAGGGCAGGGGTCAGCAAATAAGTTTGGACCGAGGCCAATTTTTTTTTTGACAATTCAATCACGGGCCATCATCATCAGGCAAACCATGCTTTCCTACTGAAAAGAATATCTTATATTGTTGGCCTGTAGGCTACTCTAGTTATATCATTAGGCAACAAATTTTAAAAATGTATTTACATTCATTTAAAATGACTGCAGCAGCTCCTGTCATCTGTCATTCAACAGATAGGCCTAGCAATCTGACTAGCTAATGATTTGGCTATACATGAGTAAAACTGCTAATTTTCGCATGACATCCTGATGCTGTTGTTTCTGTTTGGATGTGTTAAACACTCAAGATTCCTAGCTAGCAAAATGTCACTGTCAAAAGCAATGAATAGAAAAGTTGTAGGATGTACAAAGAAGAGTGGAAGGAAAGGTCTCCGTTCAGCCTACCTGAATTTATGAATGCTAAGTTAACATCTGGGCATCCTGCAAGGAGGTTGTTGCCATTTGCAAAGATATTGGAAGGCACCACAAAAATAATTATATTGGAAGGCACCACGAGACGACGCATGGCCTCTTTAAAAAAGCATATCCATTTGCTAATTTTGGCTCTTTGTTGTGAAGCACAAAGAGACCTGTGTTTTGTAAAATGCGCTATAAAAATAAAATTGAATTGAATTGAAATGCTGACGGCTGGATACACACAGCTGTAAGATCCTCGTTCGTTCACTTAGTTATGCATCCCTCAACGCAGCATGGATTCTCACAACAACAGGGTACTGACGCAGAGTTTATTAAGGAAGTGATAGTGATAGTTGTCGGTACACAATCCGTTATGTATTTTGGACCTTTACGGATCCCGGGTGGTAGGCAGTTAAAAATTGTCGGTGGATCAGCACCAATGTCAAAGTTCAATGTTTAAATTGTTAAAATATATTATGCATTGGCAACCATTTAAACACATCGTAATGCACAGCGTAAGCTACATCAAAACTGATCCTTCGTGATCTATTTAATGATAAACAATGTTGCCAAAAAGTGTTTCCAGTGTAGGGAAACAGTCATACTAGAATCGTTGGTCATACCTAGATTGCCTTATAGTCATACCATGTTATTTTGCGCATGCGCAGAACAGATTGTGCAGGCAGCCCGGATCATGTACCGACAATATGAAATCTGTGAAACAATATGAATTGTTGTTTTTGACAGCAAATATTATATGTTTTTTTTTTTTTATTCAACCTCATCTGGCGGTATTATTGACGGCGAGCCAATTATGGCCTGCGGGCCGCTATTTGCCAACAACTGATTTAGGGGGAGCTCATTGTAGGCTAATTTACCACAGGCTACTGCAGACTGGTTCATATCAGAGAAAATGTTAATAATATATATGAGAGAGAAAATGTTAATAATATATTCAGTAGTGGACGTAGCTTACACTGAACAAATGAATCAGCTTCCATATAATTCATGGCAACTGGAATATTGAATCCATTACAACAGTTTACTCAGCGGAAAACATTTGCAAAATTTAGGTAAGAAGGAAACATCTTGGAGCTAGTAGGCTACCTTTAACACATGCTTGTTTACATTTAACAGTATTTATTTGAACTAATGATATAACCACTATCACTAGATAAAGAAACTTTTAACATTCACTCTGTGCTATTTGCAGACAGTAACAAAGTGCCTTCATTGTATGTACTACTGTTGTTTTCAGACTAGTTCCAGCTTATTACTGCCTTGCTTCAACTTGTAGCAACTCACTCCGTTGCTGGGCTAAATAATAACTTGCAACTGACAAGGATGTCTCTGCAACTGACCACGCATTTAACCAGCTTTGACAGCCACCAATTCTTGCCAATTTCTCATTTAGATCCTCATGTCAGACTGGTTCAAAGTCATATGACTGTGGGCCATCATATGAGATGTTTGAGATTCTTGACACCTCTTCCCCATCTCAGTTACTTGCCAAAAACATAAAAAAAATTAACTTTTCAACTAATTTACAGACATTTCAGAATGTATATATGTAAAACTCCTTCTATGGTTCTTGATTGTGATTGGCTGATTCTGCGTTCCAAGCCGTTGTAAAATGACTATAAACACACGCTGGGGCCTCTTCACTTCTGCATTACTGCGCAATCGAACGTCAATTAAAAACCGTTACCGGACATAGCCCATCTCAGGGAAGCAGCGTGTAGCGCTGCCTGGCAACCACTCTTCAAAAGGAACTATATGTATTCACGGAAGAATGGTTATTACAATACACAATTTTATTTTTAAAGTACATGGTTATATGCCATGAAATCTCATATAAAATTTACTTAAACCGTTTTCTGCTTCGCGTCGTGCCTAACAACACCCCTCAGCTGTTCTAAAACCAGCGTATACGCACGGCCTCTAATGGCTTATTGCTTAAACATATGTTCAGTGCTTTATGTACCTAGCTATCCACAGTAGTGGTCAACCTTTCTAGATACCTCTCCAGTTACCACAGTTACCATAGTCACTACCATACTAACAACCTAACTATCAGTATCTTAATGTAACTATTTGCTTTTGTACATTGTGTATATATATTGTACTTGACACTTGTCAATTATTTTGCACCTTTGTTGTTGTTTAGGCAACTATAAAATGGCAATAAAAATTCTTGATGTCTTGAAAAGTGTGAGGAGTTGGCTAACAAAATCCTTCTGCATTTTCCACCACAGGCCCAGTCAGATGAAAAAACCCTCATTGCTAAGCTCTATCAACACATTGTTGCCTTGCAGTTAAGTGAAACAACTGCTCTATGTAATGTGGAGTCCACCACCAACCAGCTCCGTAAACTAGAGGCTCAGTTGTTACGTGCTGAACAACAAGTAGATGAAAAGGAAAAAACACTCTGGCATGTTCGTCAGGGTGCTCACGATCAAGCCAAACACCTTCGACAGACCATACAGTCACTGCGGAAAAATTTTTCGGGTGCCCTGCCTCTGGTTCAACAGGAGAAATTTTTTCAGACCATTATGAACCTTCAAGAAGAACGCAATCAGGTGCGAAAGGAGGCTCTTCAGACAAGAGAGCAGAGAAGGAATTTAGAAGACAAGACAACAGAGCTTGATGTCAAAATCAAAGAACTGGACCACCTGATGACGACTCTTAAGGATTCAAAAGGAGCTCAAAAGGTTTGTAGCTTAACACAACTCAACACTGGTCTAGAAGACTGTTGGTGAATTAATGTACAACCTGGAAATTTCCTTTCAGGACCATTTATACTGTAGCAATACGATTACAAGTACAGTCCATTAGCCAAAATGAAAACTGAGGACCGTATTTTCACACATATGACACGCTATATACGTTTTAGCAAACCGCGCACTACCCCTGCGCGGTATAATTTTTGGGTAAGTTTTTGTTTACACAGCCGATGCCACCTCTTAAATTTTTTACAAGAACGTGTTCTATGAGTAGTTATAACACGGTGAAAAAATATCTTGGCGGTGGATACTTGATTTAAATTACTGGTAAGTGCATAGGATTCATAGCTTTAGAACAGGGGTCTGCAAAGTTTGGACCCGGGCCAATTGTTTTTTACCATTAAATCGCAGCAATCATGCAAACCATGCTTTCCTACTGAAAAAACTTTATTAGGCCATGTCATGTCATAGGCCTATATGCTACTCTATTTTTAAAAAATAATAATTTACATTCATTGACTAATGACTGCAGCAGCTCCTGTCATCCGTCATTCAACAGATAGGCTTAGCAACCTGACTAGCTAATGATTTGGCTATGTATTAGTAGTTAATTCGGTAACACTTTACATTACAGATCGGTAATAAGTGGGTAATGTTATGGTAATATGTATGCAATTTCATGGTAATTTTATTTTTAAACCACATATTCCAAATAATTAATGTGTAATTTCTAGACAATTACTGTGCAATTACCATACAACAATGCAAATAACTTGGATTTAAGGGTAAAATAAAACGGTAACTGCTGTAAATATGTACTTACCAAAGCAATAAATATTTAGGATTTACTTACTGTGATGTAATATTGCTGTAATTACACCAACATGATGGTGCTATGAAGAACTACATTACAGAGTAACTTCTCTGTAAGTGTGTTGGTAAGTGTTATGGCACAATTACACAGTGGTCAAAGTTTTTGTGATGAAATAAATAAGGTAAGTTCACAATAACTATATGGTATGAGGGCTGTAAAATACTGTTTTGTCTTTTTCAAAAGGATTCCTGTACTGTGGGGTGTTGCTATACTCCTACTCCTTACCTTCTAGGGATATCCAGCATTATTTCCTTGTAATAACCATGAATTAAAGGTAGTTTTAGCAAAATTACACAGTATCAGGGCTGTAAAATGCAGAATCACCTATTTCCAATCAATTTCTTAGTTATTATTATACATGATATCCTGTATGAAGATACAAAGTTATGCACTACTGGACTACAGAATTTCACTTTTACATTGATGTTTTATTTTTACCCTTTTAGAAGCTTATTGCACATTACAGTTCATGCTTTGCACATTGTTTGCACTGCTCTTCTCCACATATTCTTGTCACTTAATATCTCTCTATACTTTTTTGCACAAAATCTTTGTATAGACCTACTTGTACATAATGTTGTTAGGGATTAGTATATGGTCTATTCTCTTACTATAAGTATGCATCTAGACTTGCTATTCACTGGTTGTATACTTGTATGTATATTTGTTACATGTTTCTGATTCTGAATAGCCATAGTATGTCTATGGATGTGTCTGTAGTCCAGGTTTTTGTCTATTCATCACTTCGTATATTCACAAAGGATATAACTAAGAAATTGATTGGAAATGATAATTGGTGATTCTGCATTTTACAGCCCTGATACTGTGTAATTTCGCTAAAACTACCTTCTTTATTTCATGGTAATTACAAAGAAACAATGCTGAATATCCCTGGAAACTCCCCACAGTACAGAAATCCTTTCGAAAAGACAAAACTTTACACAAGTACTTTACAGCCCTGATACCATATAGTTATTGTGAACTTACCTTATTTATTTCATCTTAATAACGGATAACAGGTCACATTTTACCATCAAACTAACTACTACAAACTTTGACCTCTGTGTAATTGTGCCATAACACTTAGAAGTTACTATGTAATTTAGTCTTTCATAGCACCATCATGTTGGTGTAATTACAGCAATATTACATCACAGTAAGTAAATCCTAAATATTTATCACTTCGGTAAGTACATATTTACAGCAGTTATTACCATTTTATTTTACCCTTAAATCCAAGTTATTTGCATTGTTTTTGTATGGTAATTGCACAGTAATTGTCTAGAAATTACACATTTATTTTTTGTAATATGTGGTTTAAAAATAATATTACCATGAAATTGCATACATATTACCATAACATTACCCACTTATTACCGATCTGTAATGTAAAGTGTTACCGTTAATTATCTAGTTGCTAATTCTCGCATGACATCCTGATGTTTCTGTTTGGATGTGTGACACACTCAAGATTCTTAGCTAGCGAAGCAAAAATGTCACTGTCCAAAGCGATGAAAAGAAAAGTTGTTAGCGAATGTAGGACGTACAAAGAAGAGTGGAAGGAAAGGTCTGCGTTCAGCCTACCTGAATTTACGAACATCCAACATCTCATCTTATATTGGAAGGCACCATGAGACGATGCATGGCCAAAAAACATATCCACTTGCTAATTGGTGCTCTTTGTTAAGCGCTATGAGACCTGTCTTTTGTAAAATGCGCTATTCAAATAAAATTGAATTGAATTTTGTTTAATTTAATTGAAGCGCTGACGCATCATCGTCATGGGAATGAAATGCCATGTTAGAATAAAGAATATGTATTACAAATGAGTTAGTGAGTAAGAATTCAACAACAACAGGAATCACATGTTAAATGGGCAGCACACGCGGTATACGCATGGGCACGCTATGCAGAATTTTTTTACATAATTGCTTTGTCCGTGTGCGTGTTATTCACATGTGCGCGTTATATACGTAAAAATACGGTAATTGATTTAATGCAGATACATAGCTTAGCAGTGCAAATGTGCTATTATTAACCAAACACATATTCTCAGCTTTCATGGAGTTGGTGACTGCTAAATGAAGATTGTGTCCGAAGCATGAATGCCAACCCCATCCGAGCTTCCTCATAACAGCTGCAATGTTGGCTGCATTGTCTGTCGCGACACAAGCCAACTTTTTTTCATCCAGCAACCATTCTCTTAAAGGCCCACTATGCAACATTTTTCAGTTAATTAATCCGTTTCACACTGTTTAGGATGCTAAAATGAGTCATTACACGGCGAACGAACGGTGTAGAGTGCGCCACCGTGGCCTATAGCGGTAGATACAGCACTTGCAACATTCAGTAGCGCGGCCCGCGAGATTCAATGGCAATACAGACCTCTGGGTGGGGCTCACAAAAATCATGCCTGCTTTTCTGGCATCTCCTACATGCACACGCCTTCATCAGAAAGCGATGGGCGGGCTAACTGCTAAAAAAAAAAAAAAACAGCGAAAGACCATAGAGTTGGCCAGTGAACCCGGAACTTCCAACCAGGAAGTGGTTCCAAGGCTCCCGTTTTGCCATTGACTTTTCCATAAAATCGCGTTTTAAAAGCGTTTAAAGTCCCGACTCATTCTATCCAGCTACGGGGTAGGTGATGACCGTGTAACCTTCCGTTCAGAGTGAAAAAACTAAAGAAAAGGCTAAAAAAGGGCAAAGGTACAAGACTGTGTACATATTTTTACCCCCGACTTTAGAAACTACATATCCCAGAAGCCAGTACTTACCCTATCCCAAAGACGATTGCACCCAACGTTCTTTTGGAATCTCCTGGAGTTGACGACAGCCACGCGATGTTGCTCTTGCAATCGAATAGCTAAATTTTGGTGTATTTCCTCAGTAGTTTGTGTAAATAGTGTTGTAATATTATATATATCTTCAGATTTGCATCCATCAAGTTTTAGATCCGTTTTTTTAACCGAAAGCATGGTACAGTATTTAGTACCTGACTGCAACCACCGCTTTGGTGTCCACCATTGCAGTTTCCACCGGTTCCCTACAAATGCCTCTGTCAAGCTCCCCTGAATAAAGAATTGATAATGACGGGTACAATAAAGCATTTATCAGGATTTGTGGTAATTTCCATTTGTTATAGATTGCACCACAACAACTGAATTTACTGTTTTTAATTAGCCCAACTGCCATTTACCACGTTACATACCCTTCATATCACCAGATACAGAGAAAAACTAATGTAATCCAGCAAGGTAAGAAAATGAGCATATTAAATTTATAAATCTTAGGGAAATGGAAATGACATGGTAAGGATGACTAGTTGAAATTAGGTTAGGCTTAAGGGTCGTGTCAAACGAGCAGTAAAACGAGCAAAACCATGGTTGTGAGGTAGGCTACGGTGACATTCGTGAACTTGTTTGCTTTCCCGGGCTTCAATAAACACATCCATGGCAACGTACTTGTCCACGAATCAGATGCGTTGCTGGGATTGTGGGATTGCTCAGGATTATGGGTACTGAAGTACTTCTAAGGGAAATCTCAGAAAAAAGACGTTTTTACTGAAACAAAATGGAGATCACATTACATTTTGGCGTCTAGTTGAGCACAACCAATCGTTTTGTCATGCCGTAGCTAGTTAGACGTCTTCCTTCCGTAATTCGGATAGCGTGGGTTGTAATCTAAATGTCAATGGGAAAAACTAATGGGAAAATCACTTCTGGAACCTCACCGGCAAACTCTATGTCGGAGCAGCAAAGGAAGAGGAAAAGGGCTCGTGATAGTGAGAGGAGTCGCACAAGGGTGAACATTGGACAAACCTTCGCTGAATGGCGACAGGTAAAAGAACAAGAAGGCTGCAAGAGTGATTCGGATCTAGCCTTCATGTTGCTGCGATTGTAAGTATCATTGCAAAGATTTTTCTCTTTGTGCATGTTTGTTCTTTCTCTATGTAAGTCAATGCTTGTGAAGAACTATTATTGTGAATGCAGTCTCTGGGTGGATTACTTCGTGGCTATTGTGGATGTTTGTTTAGCTAGATAGCTAGCTCGGTGGCTAAACTTGGGTTCGTTGTTTTTAGCTAATTTGCTATTTAGCAAACTTACTAGGTTGAATTCATGTTCGTTTAGCTTGCTAACTCAGTGACAACTTTGGTTTGTTGTTTATCTGTCTCGTCGTTTGCTATTTGACAAACTTGCATCGTAATTCAAGTTGATTTACTCAATGGCACACTATTTGGTGAATACTAGGATTGACGTAAGTTTTACAGTGGACATTGTAGTTCGTTTTTTTTTTACCGATGTCCCTAGAATGCTTCTATTTGTTTCCCATTTATTTCGACCATAAATTGCATCATCGTTGTCTTTTGCTAATCGAGGCCCTGTTTGTGGTGGTGTGTCTTTCGATTGTAGTTACAAACGATGGCAAATAACTTCCACGCCAAGCAAGGTACGCCCTCGACCTCTACAGCCAACAGTGTCCAGTAGGCGATGGCAGAATGGACTCTCCTGGTAAGTTTGACTTATGTTGATTATTGTGTTGTAATGTGGTGGTGTCTAGCCTGAGGTTCTAGGTGTGAATATGTCTGCACTTTGTGGTTCTATGGGAATGGGTGCCTTTCACACTTTACTTATGTTACTGATGGCTGTTCCAAGCACTGAAATGTTCAATTAGCATAACATTAGGACTCAGCCAGGGCAGGTCCCATATGGGGATTGATTTGATGTCTCGCCATTGTGCCAACTTGAATGTCAGACTTTTACTAAGGCTTTTGATTATTTTGAAAAATAGTCAAAGTACATTTATTTTGAGTTGCACTAGATTTTATTTTTTTCCTTCCAGCACGCAACCGGGATGGAAAGAAAATGTAGGTTCTACTCAATTGTAACTATCTTTGTAGTAATGCTACTCCATTGTAAATATCAATGCTGTTGAATTTACAACTCATTGTTTTTGTTGCTCTATAGTTACAGACGGTCATACAACAAGAAGTCCAAGAGGTGGTCTGTCTACACAATGAAGGAGAAGAAGGACTACAGCTACATTCCGGATATTCAGAGGGCAATTCTTGCAAGAAGACTGGAAAGTGGCAAGGGCCTGCCCCGCAAACAGACTGAGGTCTGCTGACCCAAGGCACCTGGGTGTGCTAGCACCAGAGCAGCCACCCAGTACAGCAGAACTAGTGAAAATGCATGTCTCTCGTGGGGACATGGGCCACAGAGAGACCGAGGACTAAAATAATTACTGTAAATGATAAAGGTGCCATAAAATAACTAAATAATAAAGTAAACTTTTTCTGAACAATGTTTGTTTTTTATTGGTGTGTAGGTACAAAGGTACAAAAATAGAAAATGAACTATTTACAATAAACAAGTTTTTTTTACATTATATATGGGCAGTGGTCAAAGGTACAAAAATAGAGTGGTGACTGCCGGCAGCAAAGTCGTTCGAGGTCTGTGTCCATCTCTTTGCAATGTCCACAGACACACCAATGTGGTCCAGGCGGGGGATCAGGGCTGTGTGGCACCTCCATTAGTGCTAAAACATCAAAAAATAACCCAGGTGACCAATGCTCAAGGGTTTCTAGAAGTGTGTCCTTCTGAGTTGTGGTCATGGTTTGAATTTTGTCCTACAAGGCAACATGAATGGTTTTATTATGTGAAACTAATGTTATAGTAATATCATTGTTAGTCGTATTGGTTTTAGACAAACCTTTATTTCTGCATTACGCGTTGATTGTAGATTCTGTAGTCTCCTTTGTTCCGTGGCATCCAATCTGGTGGACCTCCACTTCAATGTTTTTGGCCTAGTTTTGGGCCTAGCATCCCTTCCAATTGCTTGGGCCGAATACTCAGACGAAGCTGTTGAGGTTGCTTCCTGTATCACAGAGCATTTGTCAATAATTTCATATGTATGTATAGTACTCTGTAGTGTTATGCATTATTTACACTTTACTTGGATTATTGTGTTCATTGTAAAGGACTAATTGAGTAAATCAGGATCAACTCATACCAACAACACATTTGCTACGGCAGAACCCAACCCCCACTGCCAATCGTTGTAGATCTAAAGTGCAAATCGTAAACAGGGATTCGTATTGATTATCTACGCTGTGCAAGTCTAAAATACAACAACGTAAAGAGTAAAGAGACGGTCACCCATCTTCATGCAGTCACACTGAACTGTTTGCTCAATAAAACTTGTTGCAAGACCGAAAGTTTACGGTTGCAGTATGCAATGACCCTTATATTTATATACGATGACCCTTATATAATATAAAATTGTCATCATCTAGCTACAGCATCTAGTTTCAAGACACAGTTGACTCTGTATGGGGAGTTGGTTTCTGGTATTTCTTTAGATAAAGATTTGGTATAGCCTAACAAACTAATACAAGTTCTCCGGTTATTCTCACACAGGGAACTGGAACAAAATAGCAGTAAAAACTGATCGCCTTACAATTTCCATAAGATAACAGATTATATACGCTCAAATAGAATGCAAACTTGCCAAAATTTCAACAACAACAAAAAAAAAGTACTTACCTCTGTAACGTTAGACATCTTTCGCTACTGTTGTGACTTGCCGGCCGGTAATCTGCAGTAGTCGACTCCAAAACAATTGCGCATGGCTTTGGGGGAGGAAACCGGAAATCTCGTACATATTTGATGTCTATGGTGCAAACCGGAGTACAAACGAGCGAACATTTACATTTTCAGTCTTTAGAGGGAGCTCGAGAATATCCTGCCTAGTGTATCTTTAAGCATGATTGCAAGACCTTAGCCAGATTATCGCTGGTGTCGCTCTCCGGCAGGAATCTTGTCTCCAAACACCTTGATTTCATCTCCCAGTTAGCGTTAAAATAAAGAACGGTCAAACTCATATACGGCATCATGTTCACACTGGACCACAAGTGTGTACCAAATGTGTACCAAACAGCCTTGACGTTAGAAGCCACCAAGCAAATCCATGTCTTTCCTATTTACATGCGGATACTCGAATAGTTACCTAAGGAAGTTGTGGTGACACAAAATAAAACATTGTGATATTCTAAGCAAATAACAAAGAGAACTATGTATGGCGGAGAAAAACTTGGGAGCCCTTTGCCGTTGGCTCAATAAAAACTTCCTTAGGTAACTATTCGAGTTCCGCATTAAAGGTTGCCCTGATTTTCAAGGGCAACTAGGATCACAGAGTCCAGTAGACAGCTGCCTAGATATAGATTGGCAGCCAAATCTCCTGGGGAGGAATCTCAAAGCAGAATGGTATGTAACAGACAGATGTCCAGGAGATTTGGCTGCTAGAAATCCTATGGGTTTCTTTTCTAGAAACATCCTTCCCCTGTTGATATTTTAATGGACCAGACAATAGTAAGCAATTGTAAGTAGCCATTCAGCTGACAAAGCCAGTAAGCCTATGTTTTTTACAAATCATATTGAACCCACAAAATATTGTAAAATGCTCTTGCTAGTTTCATGTAGCCAACACTTATGTCTAAAAGGTTCAGACTTTAAAAGTCTCGCTCAGTTATGTTTATAGTGTGTTGTATGACCTGGTTAATAAGATTGTGTAAGGCTGTGTTTACACTTTATTTAAATAAAAACTAATCTTTACATTCACTTCACAGTCATTTTAGACTTCTGAAGACTTCCTGATTAGAACCCTATGCATCCCTTTTTCAGGAATGTTTTTAGTTAGAATGAATTTTTAAAAATGTAAAGGTGTACCAGAATTCCTAAAACTGGCTGAAAGGCCTTGGACTCCTGAGAGTTGATAATTTAGTTGATGAATACGTAAGTAATGTATTCACGTCATTTATTTTGCTAATGTATGTGGCTTTGTATAAAAACCTTATACGTAGATATAAACTTTGTTATTAGCTATTAACTCACTACCAGTGATCAGTGATATATTGGATTTTGCACTACAGCGGATGCTATTGTTTCAACCATTAACTTTTATTTGCATATTGTTTTTGTGTATGTGGTGGCACATGGTAGGTGATTGAATGGCACAGAAAATTGGAGGAGGCCCGACTGCTGGAGCTGAAACGTAACAGAGAAGTTAGTGTTTTGAAGGAGGAAATCCGATACTTGAAAAATGTGGTAGAGGAACAAGAACGATCAATAAATGCTTTGGAGGATGATCTCATTAAGGAGAGTAAGGTAAGATAGTTTAAGTCCAGTTATTATTAATCGTCTATGCTATGTTGTAGACAGTGATCATCTTTTGTGAATCTTTGTAAACCGACAAACATGCCATCTACATGACTAAGTACCTCGGCAGCACTTTAGAATACCATGCCTAAATAAGGCATTATTAACATACAAGCAGCTTATTAACAATAACGAGCACCAGGTTAAAAGTTAACTAATACAATTGTAAGTGACATACAAGCGCTTTGTTAACACTTACAAGCTTCATATTAGTGATTAACTAATATAATTAAAGGATAACAACTGTTAACTAATACATTAATAACACATTAATAATGCCTTATTAAGGCATGGCATTTTAAAGCATGGTATTCTAAATACCTTTAGTATTTACCCAACCCCACTCCTACTGGTGTTCTATTGCTTACATGTAAATTTCATTGAGTTGATATACTTAATAAAGCTAGTTGTATCATTAATTTTGTACAGTAGCTCTGCTACTGATCTAATGAACCAACTACATGGCCAATTAAATTATGTAGCTTGCATATGCGGTGTGAATGTGCCTTTTTTTCTGGGTGAAATGCAGTCTTGGGATCAGGGACATGCACAGGAATTTTGAGGGGCAGTTGCTCTGATCTGAAGAAAGGGGCACTTTCTTTAAAACCTCATTTTTTTTCAATTTCTATGTCCTTGTCTATGGCCAGCAGGAGGAGGTCAGACAGCTGCTATTGACCACACTGATTTCGGAGGCTTATTTTTACTAGCTTCAGCTTTGAGAAAGAATGTTCTACTGTTGCAGTGGAGACGGGTAGAGTGAGATATATTTTAGTGAGAGAGATATATTTTAATATGTTTGAACAGTGTGGGGAATATGATGTGAGCATTATTTTCCTTGAATATTTCAAGCATAGCCTTGACTGTCTTCTTAGGACACTTGTATGACACATGGAAGACTCTCAGCTCTGTTTGGAGGTTGGTGTCTTCCCCCTGAAGTTACTAAAAGAAGAAGGAATGCCCGCAAAATGCCGGATGAAGACCCATTAGGGTTGAAACGTTGCAGCAGTACCATCATTAAAAGTATGGGAGTTTCAGAAGTGTGCGGGCATTCCTTCTTCTTTTAGTACTGTCCACTCCTTTGTCCTGCACCTCACCGTGGGATGTGCACACTACTCTAGCTGCTACTCTAGCAGCTACTCTAGCAGTTTATGTTCTTGGTTAAACCGAGGTTTGCCCTTAACCACACCCTCTAAGTACCGCCCCTCCGCCAACATTTTCATCTAAGCCAATGGCAACAGCAGGATGATCCGTTTGACATTGGCGCTCGCATTGTGAGGTGCTCTCTTCGCAGGGTGAGGGTTTTTTTAGAGGCTGAGGGAATATCTTTGTTAGATAATTGAGGCAGATGTCTCTAACATCATCACCTGCCGTAATAATGCTCTTACTATTGAGCAGATGTGCTTTGCGCTTAGATATTTTGCCAGTGGACAAGTATTCCATCGGTGATGCTGAACAGCTGAGCATAAATATTATGTGTATTTTGATATATTATGTACTAGCCCATAACCCACTTAAAGTATTAATTTGCATTTTTTGGGGGAGATTATTCTGAAAATTCCTCTACTAATTTCTTTTTTTTCTCTAATCCTTTAACATGTTTTAAACGTCTTTCTGTCCAACCACATAAGGTGGCCCTGTTAATTTACAGGTGAAACATTTTGCCTCAACCTTCATGCAAAAGTTTAGAAGTTATAATGACCAAATAGCCTTAAATTCTTAGAAGACGTGATCAGGCAAGTCTGGATGCAAGGTGACCAGGCTCAGTCCAAGACTCCCGCATTTTTAGGGAGTCTATCCTATCTGCAAGATTTGAAGAAGGTAGGCAATCACAGCGTCATATGATAAGCCTGTCTTTCTTGGTTCGCGGCTTTAATTTCCCCTTTTATGTGAACGCGCACAAACTCCAGTTAAGTTAACGCCGGTTCAACAAATCTACCTCATAACCAGCGATCAGGATAACCAAAGTTTGTCAACCCCGGTTTAACAAGGTAACCCTGGGTTACTTCTGGGTTGGTTAAACTTCCTACGTAGTACAGGCCCCAGGTTATCCTGCTGGAGTTCTTTGGAAGCAACTGATGTCTCCATGAACATGCGTTGCTATCTCAAGACAGAGCAAAAATTCAAAATCTATACTGCTCAACAGCATTTCATCTTCTCCTGCAGCCAGATCAGGGGGGTCACATTCTCTCAGACCTCTCAGGTACTGTAGGATAGCAGGGAAGACCTTCATAATTGTGTTTAAAGCATCTTCCCTGCAACTCCACCGGATGTCTGAAAGCCTCTATAGTTCAATGACACGTTGGTCTGGATTCATGGCTTTTTGAGTATCCACAAATGCAGCATGTTGCTTTGTAGAGTTGGCAATGAATGTGTACAGCCTCTCAACAACTGCAAAGAAATCCACAAAGTGTTTGTTGGATTTTGCACTCTCAACTAGAACCAAATTTAAACAATGTGCATGGCAGTGCACAGACAAGGCTCTCTCATTTAGTCTCTGAATCCGGGACTGCAGCCCATTGTAGTGTCCACTCATGTTAGCTGCTCCATCATATGCCTGTCCACAGACATCTTGAATGTTGAAGTTGTTTGCCTCAAGTAACTTCATGACTACATTCTCCAGTGCCTCTGCAGATGTTGATGCCACATCACAGAATTGGACAAAGCATTCCTTTATAGTCATATCGCACAACAAAGGACACCTGCTCAAAATGTGACACATCACTGGTCTCATCCAGCAACATGGAAAATTGTGATGCTTCTATCACTTCTGTCTGTATGACTCATTTGACATAAACACTAAGTGCTTTTATGAGGTCATTCTGAGTCCTATTGGATTGGATAGACACCTGGCACCTTTTGTTTGAGGCTTGTTTCTCCTTGACTCTGTCAAGATGAAGCCAGAGAATCATATTTTTTTATTTAGGAAATTGCCTTTGTTTGCACTTGATAAGCCTTCATTGCCCCTAAAGGCCAAAGCTTGTCTTGACAGATACAAGGTGTTGTCCAATATACGGAATATAATTTCCCTGTTTTTCTGCCTCTCTCTTTCTTTGGCTGCAGCCATGTGAGAATCGGCTACTGAAAAAGCCCTCTGCAGTGTGTCTCTTTTTTAAAGGCATTCCACCATATCATGCTAAGCATGTGTGACTCACTGCTGCGGTGTTCCTTAAAGGCAGTGTTGCAAGGTTCAATGAGTAGTGAGTTTGCGCTACTTTCTTGTTGGTAATAAACATTTAAACAGTTATCCATTGTTTTTAATGATGATGGGTATCACAAAACTGTATATTTTATGAAAAAGTGGGTGTTTTTTTACTGCAATTTCTGATGATTCTAATTTCCCACCTACGTTCCATTGCGTCACGTTGGGTATAGACCGACCAAAGCTGGCCACCGCGACCATTGAAACTAATGAGTTTGATACAAGTGACAAGGGAAGTTTCACAGTAATATAGCACAGACAATAGGTACATATCTATACATCTACATATCTATCCACATATAGCGGTGTTTATGACAATCAATCACGAAACGTAGTTATCAATATCACCCTGATAACAAATTTTGAAGACATTGCCAGCCTCTGCGGGGTCAACGTTTGCAAAGCATACTCTACAGTCTCAGGACTCGGCTAAGATTTTACAGCTAGGCTACCATCAAAACGTAGAAGTACTTAGTTACCAAAATGTATCAAAATTACATTGTGAAAACATTGTCAGTTGAGCGGTTGCATTATCTCCCTTTTGCGTTGTGTAATAAACACATGCAGTCATTACTCCTTTTGGCTCCAAGCCGTTTATTAGTGATCTCACAGCTTCGTGGATAACATTAGTTCCAAAGTAGCGTGAAAACCACAGACTGGTAATTGTTTCTTTTAAAATAAGAGAATAGAAACACATGTACCTATTAACAACAGGATTTATAAATGTCTCACGGCTTCGTGGAAAGTAGCTAAACAGAAAGATGACGTCTCTTTCACTTCCACGGTTTAGCCTACATCAATGCCGTAGTTAGCTGGTCTACCAGATTAGCAATAACATCATACCAAACAGCAAATGATAAAACGTGTCGAAAGCATCTCATTAAATACGAACACTCCACTTGCACAAAACTCTTTGTAAAATGAATAACTTTGTAATAACAATAGTTATTCAACTATTTAGGTGGAGCTCATTGTAGGCTAGCCAACTTCAATTTACCACAGGCTACTGTGTTACTAGTCAGTAGTGGACATAGCCTACACTGAACAAATAAATCAGCTTCCATATAACTAATGGCAAGTGGAATATCTAACCCATTACACCAGTTTACTACGCAGACAATAACATTTGCAACAATTGGGTAAGAAGTGAACATTTTGGTGATAGTAGGCTACCTTCAATGCTTGTCGCAACTCTTCACTCGTTCTTATCTGTCCACACACTTAACTGGCTTTGACGGCCACAAATTCTTGCCAATTCCTCATTTAGACGCTCATGTCGGACTGTTTAAAAGTTGTATGGCTATGGGCCATCATATGAGATGTTGGAGGTTCTTGAAACCTCTTCCCCATCCCAGTTGCTTGCCACTGTTTTAGTGCCACTTTCCTCCAAGTATACCCAACGTTACGTCATCACCGAATTCGAATGAAAAACTCTGGTATCACCAAAAACGTTAAAAAAAGGAACTTTTCAACTAATTTACAGACATTTCAAAATTTAAATACATATATTGAGTGTTTTATGTACCTATTGATCCACAGTAGTGGTCAACTTTGCATAGACACTTTAATTTTCACTTTGGCCTGCCTCCATAAACTTATGCTAACAGATTTCCATCCTGTCCTGCTCTGATATTTCTCATCATTCATGAAATTACTGCATCTAAAACAGTACATGGCATCATTCTGAGGAGACTGAGCTTGGAAAGAGCGCCCTTCTGAATTTTAAGGGAAATTTAGGACAGGACAGCAAGGCCTGACTGAACTGCGAATGTGATGAAGTTTTCATCATACTTAAGGTTGCTGCTCTGTACACGAGCTGGATCAGTGGGGTTGGCCAACCTCAGCGAAAAATCAAAATCTGTGGAATCTTCCATACTCATCTGAACATCTTCCCTTCCTGATGCTCTCCTTTCTCTCGTCTCATCCTCTTGCTCATCCTCTGTCCTGATCTCATCAGGGATTGGCCCTTGCTCTGTGAATGCAGCTGATGCACTGGTCACATCATCTATCCAATTACATATTGTTGTTATTACCATTATCACCTATGCTTTTATTTCATATATATATATATGATAACATCATAAGCTTGCTGTTTTTTACCCCTGTACTTTCATCTCATATTTGGTGATCAGCTTGTAGGCCTACCTGCCCTAAGTGCCTCCTCCTGGTCCACACTTTTCTCAGGTCTGAAGGCTTGTGGCTGCTTGTCTGCAAGCTAGCTGTCCGATTATTTAGGCATTATTAAAATGTGACAGGCTGAACCTGGATTCAATTCATAAAACGTCATGGTGATCATTTGTTAAACATCTCAATCTCACCTTTTCCGACAACGTCAAGCTCAACAATATCTTTCGACCTCTATGCTTTGGACATGCTGCTGTCTTTGCCTCAGGTGCCGGTCGTGTGTATTACTACTATGTAAACAAAGAGGTCCTCTCCCTTCTGGCTTTCACTTTCGTTGCCGTATGGAAGTGAATGAGGCTTTTTATGAAACATGTTTTGAGTGGCGATTTATTTTTGTTTTCATTTTTAAATCTAAGCCTATGCCTACCTTAAATTTTTGTATCCATTGAACAATTTTTTTTTCCCTTGGAAGGGCAACGCCAGTGGAGAAGGGCATATGGGCAGTTGCCCGGGCAACCTGAGCAACCCCCCTGTGCACGTCCCTGCATGGGATTGATGAGAATAAATATGGTTAAATTAAGGTTAAATTTGTAACCCTAACCTAATCAGAATCAGTTTTATTGGCCCAGTATACTTACATATACAAGGAATTTGACTCTGGTAGGTGTTATGCTCTCTAGACAAGCAACAAGGACATCATACTCAACTAGAATTTTGAAAGGTCCACTCACAAAATTTCCATACTGCGATGGTTTATTTATAATTTTAGAACTAAACAAAAAAATGCTGTAGCCCCAAAAGGAACACTCTGGCACTTTGTGCCACCAGTTTTTTGTTTAAACTTGGGCATGAATGGTGTGAGTGATAACCAGTGTAGGGACTAACGCGTTACTAAGTAATACGTTACAGTAACTACGTTATTATTTTGGTAACGAGCACGGTAACTAGTTATTATGTCAAAATCAGGAACGTGTTAATCGTTACTGGGATTTAGATAGGGTCGGTATTTGTTACTTTGTGTGTTGCATTTGAGAGGACGGGGATCCCTGCAAAAAACAAGTAGGGCTGAAGCGGTGTGGTGGAAAAGCGGCATATCAGGACGCAGAAATGCTACCTCACAAGCGTTGTCAAAAGACTGGGTACCCATACTACTTCCAGCTTTGTTACACCACTATAATATCTGCTAACTCTGCAACGAACACTCTGACCCCATGAATCATTGTCCCCACCACCTAAGTTGGCCAAAGGATCAAACAATTATTGCTTATTGTGCACCCTTGTTTATTCTGGTTGTTTTTTTGCAAGGCAAGGACACATCAACACAAGCCCGGGTACTAAACAGCTGACAGTCATCTTCTTAAGATAGATATACCCCTCAGAATCGGTGAATAGAAGACCTGGATGCCCTTAGGCAACTTTTCAATACAAGTTCACTGTGATATGGACGATATCGCTCTACTAAAACAGCTCACTAGCACACTAGCTCCGCTAACTTTTGGCTTTTGTTTGTGTATTTTTAACAGAAGGGTGGCCTTAGGTGCCTTTCACCTAACAGCAATAAGTTTAATCTAAATTTGATATCTTATTTGTCACAGTTAGCCATTTTATTGAAGACGCCTTGTTGACTGTACTAGACAATAGGGTTTAGTGGGTTAATTAGGTTCTGAAAAGGAAAATTTTGTGTTTTGTGTTGCTTGCATCTGCAGCTTCATGAGGACCATCAGTTGCTTTGGGAAGAAAGAGAGGTGGAAATGGAACGTCAACTGCAGCAGTATGAGGGACAACAAAATGCTGTTTACAAAGCTACTAAAAAGGTATCACTGACAAAACATGTAATTACAATCAAAGATGATTAGAATAAACAAAATGATGATGATGACAGCTCGTTATTGCCATTGCAATATACCTTGTCACTAGTCACAAGTACAAGCGAAAAACTGAAACACATTTCAATATACAATACAATATGTGGGGTGTACAGTGTGGGAGCAGAAAAAGAAAAAGCAGCTCAGCAACATAAGCATATAATCAGAACACTTAAATGAAACAAGAAAAACTCTTGACTTGCAACAGAGGTGGATGGGGGGGTGTTGGCTTAGAGGAAGGGCAGTGATTAATTATGTGAATATTATGTGTTTTAGTTTGAACAAGCAAGTGGGTCACTTGTGGATCCCTCTCTGCCCATCTCCCAGCAGCTGAATCATTCATTGACCAAAATCAAAGAGCTTATTTCCACAGTTTCAGAAAAACAAGCAATCTGCAATTCTCTAGAACAGGTAAAACCAGCCCTCAAATTGCATACTCATTGACGTTGAGTTAAATCAGTGGTTTTATTAAAGTGGTGAATATGCCCTTACAGTATTATAAGTTTAACAAGTTAATTTATTACAATCCCAATCTGTTTGAAAAGTTGTCACCACAGTGTTGCTTAAATACACAAAACAATTTGCACTGTTACAGTAACTATACATTTTCTTTCAGAAACTGAAAGAGAAGGAAGATGAATTATGGAAATCAGAGCAAAATGTTCTCGCTCGAGAAAAGGTCATCAATGAGTTACGCCTTCATCTACCTGTAGTTGCTGAGAAGGAGGTCTTGGCTACCCTCAGCAGTCAGCAAGACAACCTTGAGAGCCCGCCAGCATTAAAAGTGGCGCAACAAACTATAAATAGCCTCCAGGGACGATTGACCCAGAAAGAAGAAGTTTTGAAGAAGTACCAGCATCTTCTGGACAAAATGAGACAAGTACATTCTACAGTGTTAAATGAAATTTAAAATCTACTATATTGTCCCAAATCAAAGAAGACCCAGCTTTACTTTTTTATATTTTTGTTGAAAAAATAAATAGTAAATAAGTGCTATAAATTCCTGATTATTAGATAAACAGCTGTACAGAATCATCACATCATTATGACACTGAATGAGGCAGTTATGCAGGAATGGCTCGACTGTGAACTTGTCTGAGACATACAGTAGCTTCTACATGATATGTTATAAGTGTTGCATTGCCCAAATCATTTGGAGGTATCACTGTTAAGAAACTCAGAAGATAAGTACTACTTTTTGTAGTACATTATTGTGGTTCAAAATTACCAAACCTGCTCTTCAAATATTACCCATGATTTAAATCTTGCAGATATGGTCAATTAAATTTTGTCTTATACCAGGCAAATATGGTATATTCTCAAATCACGGAAATATTCAATTTTTACATTCCTTTCATTAACAGGAACAAAAAGGCATCACAAAAAAGCACAAAGAGGACATGCAGACTCTTCAACAGAAGCTTGATCTACTGACAGAAACTTCATTGGGCTGTTTTAAACAAACAGCTTTGGTAAGAATACATCTATACAATATCTATGCAATACATCTACAATATGCTAAATATATGCGGTTGTTTTAAGATAGTGTTATTAGGGTTTTAACTTTTGCCCAAAAAACACTCAGAGTTGTCAATATAATATTATATTTATTATCTTGATATTTGAATATTTATTCGCCTTAATTAGGCCAGAGACAGTTGATGAAGCAAGGAGATTCTTCCTGTATCAATATGACGTAGGGTTCAAGGCTGTCACGCCTATTTAAGAGACGTGTAGTAAAAGGGATCCCGTTAAACTTAATGAGGAATTTGTAGAATTCACTCCATTTCCACCAATACATTGATTTCCCTTATTTGAGCAGGGTCTTTGGAACTTTTTCTACCCCATGACACCATGAGCAGGTACAGTGAGGAACATAAGTATTTGAACACCCTGCGATTTTGCAAGTTCTCCCACTTAGAAATCATGGAGGGGTCTGAAATTTACAATGTAGATGCATTTCCACTGTGAGCCAAAATGTAAAAAAAATAATGAAATTACACTGTATGATTTTTACATAAGTATTTGAGCACCTGCCAATCAGCAATAATTCTGTCTCTCAAAGACCTGTTATTCTCCCTACAAAGGTTTACCTCTACTCCACTTAGTAATCTTAATTAGTAGCACCTGTCTAAGCTCTTTAAAGACACCTGTCCACCCCACAGCCAGTCAGACTTCAACTACTATAATGGCCAAGACAAAAGAGTTGTAAAAGGACACCAGAGACACATTTGTGGACTCTAAGGCTGGAAAGGGCAACAGGGCAATTGCCAAACTGCTTGGTGAAAGTAGATCAACTGTTGGAGCAATTCTCAGAAAAGGGGAGAGGCTAAAGATGACGGTCAGTCTTCCTCAGAATGGGACTCCATGCAAGACCTTGTGGGGTGTCACTGATGATAAAAAAGGTGAGGAATCATCCCATAACTACACGGGAGGAGCTGGTCAATGACATGAAGAGAGCTTGGACCACATTTCAAAGGTCACTGTCGGTAGAACATTATTTGACATGGTTTTAAATCATGCATTGCAGAAGGTTCCCCTACTGAAGTCATCACATGTGCAGGCCCATCTGAAGTTTGCCAGTGACCGTCTGGATAATCCATTGGAGGCATGGGAGAAAGTCATGTGGTCATTTGAGACCAAAATATAACTTTTTGGTCTAAACTTCACACACTCACTGTTTGGAAAAAAGACAAGGAGAAGTTGCATCCGAAGAACACCATCCCTATTGTGAAGCATGAGGGTGGAAACATCATGCTTTGGGGGTGCTTTACTGTCAAAGTCAGTTTTATTTGTCAATTTCTTCACATGTACTTGACATACAAAGGAATCGAAATTACGTTTCACACTTGTCCCATGCGTAGATGTTGACAACAATAAAGTGCAGATGCACAACAAAAACAGTTCTAAACAATAAGGTAATGTTAAGTAAAAAAGTGCAAGTAGGCTTAGGGCATTATACTTAGATAACATACAGGATATAACAAGACAAGACATAACAACAGTCCAACAGTGTTTGTTGTTTTTAGTGCAACACAAGATTGTAGCAGCAGTAGTAGTAATATAAATAGTGGTAAAAAAGAATTCTAAAATATATAGCAGCAGGTGTGTACAATTTGCAATGCAGAGGTAGTTGTTTTCAGTCAAGAGTGTTGGTTGAGGAGTGTTGGGGAGTGTGTGTGGGTTGGGGGGGGGGGGGGGGGTAGAGTCCAATCTGTCTTCCTATACTCCTGCCAGACTGGTGGTTCCGCTGGCTGGGAAGAGAGTTCAGCAGTCTCACAGCCTGGTGGATGAAGCTGTTGGTGAGCCTGGTGGTGCGGGAGCGTGAGACTTCTGTATCTCTTTCCAGAGGGCAAGAGGCTAAACAGACAGTGTACGGGGTGGGTTGCGTCGTTGACAATTGTGATGGCTTTGCGGGTGAGGCGGGTGGTGTAGATGTCTTGCAGGGAGGGGAGTGGTCCACCAACTATTCTCTTAGCTTTTTTCGCAATGCGTTGTAGCTCTTTTCTGTTGTAGTCAGTGCAGCTACCGCCCCACACAGTGATGCAGCTGGAAAGGATGCTTTCAATGGTTCCTCTGTAGAATGTGGTCAGGATGTATGGTGGTGCACTTGCCCGCTTGAGTTTGCGCAGGAAGTAGAGGCGCTGTTGTGCTTTCTTGGCCAGTGATGTGGTGTTGGTAGTCCAGGAAAGGTCCTCACTGATGTGCACCCCCAAGAACTTGGTGCTGCTCACCCTCTCTACCGCAGCGCCGTCCATGGTACTGTAAGTGGGTGGTGACAGGTGTGACCTCTCTGGAAGTTGACAATAACCTCCTTGGTCTTGCTAACATTTAGCAGGAGGTTGTTGTCTCTGCTCCACGTGGTCGCCCTTGGTGATGAGCCCCACCAGCGTTGTGTTGTGTCGTAAAGGGGACACTATATTAAGGAGAGGATGAATGAGCCCATGTATTCTGAGATTTTGGGCAACAACCTCTTTCCCTCAGTCAGAGCACGGAAGATAGGTTGTAGCTGGGTCTTCCAACGTGACAATAACCCAAAGCATACAGCCAGGATAACCAAGGAGTGGCTGCATAAGAACCATATCATGGTCCTGGAGTGGCCTTGCCAATCTGAAACTCAGTGTGTTGCTCAGTGCCTGGAATCTGACAGATCTAGAGGAGATCTGTATGGGGGAGTGTGTAAAAATCTCTGTGGGAAACTACGGGAAACATTTGACCTCAGTAAATGGAAACAAAGGCTCAGGTGTTCAAATACTTATGTCCAGCAGTGCAAAAACGAATAAATTCATACAATGTGATTTCCTGATTTCCTACATTCTGTCTCTTACAGTGGAAATGCATCTACATTGTAAATTTCAGTGCTAGCTCACATCGCTAGCCATATTCCCATAGTAACCCAGTCAATCAATTTGCTGTGCTAACGTTAGCAAGCTAGCTAGGATAACTGGTAAAATTATGTATCCTGTGTCTAAAACTGATTAATTGGTATTACACATAAGCAATGATAAAAAACACACAAAATTATGCTTATATTTTATATAACTTCTTATTAAGAAAATGTGTTAATGTTATAATGTCTATGACATCCGTAATTACGAGACCAGAAATGTATCCCTTTTTATTACACTGATGAAGCCTAGAATGCTTTTTCTTTTCTAAACGATCTGTGCTTAAGCTACTGATATTGGCCGGGTTTCCCAGATTCGTTAAGAAGCTCTTAACGCTAAGATCTTCTTTGGAGTGCTCTTTAAGAGCTCTCATTGGCCAGATTAGCGCTCCAAAGAAGATCTTAGCGTTAAGAGCTTCTTAACGAATCTGGGAAACCCGGCCATTGCCAGTAGAGCTGTGATGCAGCAGAGCATTAACCCACCTATCTTCTCCACACACATTGCTGTGCAGGTTACCATTAAACTTAATGAGGCATTGCTAAGAATGGTGAAAATACAAATACTGGCTTATTAATTTGTATAGATTAACATTTCTCCTGAATTAACCAATTTTTTCTAAGATTTTAACTTATGATGATTAGACTAAGGCTGTGTCCTAATTCAGGTGTGAATTCTTCAAATGTGTGCTACTTAGTCTTTGCATTCATAAAACCACTAGCCAATGCATAAATATGCATCAATTGTCTTAGAGAGCTTAAAGAAAAACAGACAAGTGATCTGGCCTAGGCAAGTGATCCACCAGCTTAGCTATTTGCCCTGGGCACAGAAGCATAAGATGGCGCAAAAAGCAAAGAAGCATCTTGTATCTTAAGGCTACCAGCACAATTTACAAAATTTACAATACCTAAATACAGTAATATCACAGCTGTGCTAGTGATGTTTACAAGCAAACATTAGAAACAATGATACAGTATAGAAGTAAAGGCTGCCTTATATTTGTTTGAATATCTTACATTTTTAAATGTTTGAATTACAAAATTCTGAGTCAGAGTTGTGTATAATGTGTAGAGCCCGACCGATAAAGGATTTTGAAGGCCGATACCGATACAAATATTTGTTGGTTTAAAAATCCAATATTCCTATATATCGGTCGATATTTTTTTTTAAAAATTCAGAAACTCGCAACAAAACATTAAAAGATTTCCATAACATTAGCTATTTGTAGTTATTTATGAGTTTTAACTAAAATAATGATAATGCATTTTAAAAAGAAACTTGTTCATTTTATTGTCACAACGGAACATCAAATTCAAAATATTGGACTTGATAGTCACAAATTTTGTCATGCTTATCTGAGTATACAAAATGCCAACACTCGTGTTTCGTCTGTTTTTATTTTAATTTTGAAATATTCATTTATCGGCCATTATAAATGCCGATACCGATAGTTTGGAAAATGCCTAATATCGGCCGATAATATCGGCCAGCCGATATATCGGTCGGGCTCTAATAGTGTGGCATGATAAACTTGGATTTTATTTTTTTTAGGACCTAATGGAGAAACCTTTTATCACTGCACCAACCACAGAATACCTTGCTCGTTTAGTCGAATTGAAACAAACTGTGGCTGAACATGAAAACTCTCTCACCTCCCTCATGGATAAGCTTGAAGTCAAGACGGCGGAGTTGGATAAACAGAGGCACATCATGGATATCCAGGCCAGACGTCATGTCATGGACAAAGACAAGTATTGCAATGTGTTTTGCTTTCATACTTTTCAAGTCCATAACATTTTATGTTGAGATGTTTATTATGATAAGAAAATATTCGTATATTCGCACAATGGAACAAGCATGTTGAAACAGATAACTTATTGAAAATACCTAAATTGCAAAAGGAATTATTAAAATATTGTAGAGCTATCAGTTGGTTGACGTATGTAAATATTCTGGGAGTTATCCTCTTAAATTGCTAACATGAGAGAGTTTAATATAATTTCATTTCTTTTGGAGTTTCATTGACTGCTCTTAAGTCTTAAGTCCTCACTAACTTTAATTCAAATTAAAATTAATTTAAGCATAAAAAGTAATTTATCTGCATATTTGACCATAACAGATCATCATGACTCATAAAAACACCTCCATTGTTTTATGTTCTCAAGATTCACAAAGGCATCTGATAGTGACTCAACACTTTTGATTCACAAAGGCATCTGATAGTGACTTAACACTTTTGCACCTCTGCAATCAATTATAATTGTCAGGCAGAGGTTCTGATTGACTTTTCAAGATAATGTTAATGCAGCTTGAGTTCCGGGTGTGTTAGCCTACAGTAGACTATTTGAAAATGTTCCAACTTCAGTACTATTATTATTATTATTATTATTATTATTATTATTAATAATAATCATAATACATTTTATTTGTTAGGCACCTTTAAAAGGCTCTCAAGGTCACTGTACATCACATGTGCAAAAGTTAAAAATACATATTGAAAACCCATACAGATAAAAACAGTGAATTAATGGTCGGGTGGTCAGTGAAATCGGGGTGGACGAAGTAATATATACATTATACGCTGTCTTTGTATGATTAGTTTACAGGTTACCAAAAACAATGCAGTTTAGACAACAGAGAGGTGATTTCTTTATTGTGGACTTGCCACCTAGTGGCGGCAAGGCCAGTATTGTTCTTCGCAAGTTTCTTATTAGTTTGCATGGTGACATGCAAACTATTGTTATCTTGTTCTTCTTCTTATTATTATTATTAGTTTGCATGGTGACATGCAAACTATTGTTATCCTGTTCTTATTATTATTTTTATAGATGAAGTCTATGGGATCTTCGGAACTTAATACAGCCTGAACTGCTGAACCTATCAGCTTAATTTCAACTGCATTGTGTAGCTACCACTCTTGTGATTTGTGCAATGTATTTTTGAACATTTACTTACTTTTACTTTTTAAGTTATTTAACTTTAAAAACCGTGGTCTAGCCACAACTCTTTATGGTCTGAACTGAATTAGCTTTGCTACAGGAGCAGTGGTAGCTCAGTGGGTAGAAGAGCTGGTTTGTGATCACAAGGTCGTGGGTTCGAATATTGCTTTACCTGGTACGATTGAGCAAAACCAGCCTCTCCAGCTAATT
>JAGFZM010000988.1:0-46576 GCA_017657215.1 Limnothrissa miodon
CCACTAAATCAGCAGGCAGCTACCATGCCCGCTGCCTCCAATGGCTGTCCATGCTTTCATGCTTTCCACCGGCAAGTTTGTAGCACAGTTCTTCGAAAATGTCCATCAAACCCAATCCAAGAGATCGGGTAACCATGAAGGTTTGTTAAATGTCAACAAATATTTATTTGATCTTGTTTATATTTTCAATGTCGTAAACATAAAGGACAATGCTTAATAGTAAGAAAATATTAAACTTTCACCCTAACACGGTTTGGGTGCTTTAATTATTACGAAGAAGAGATTTACAGTAATTGCTGTATGTGATGATGGTTGAAGATGTTAATCTGCCTGTATGTAGGCTATTAAAATATTACACAACCTCTTCCATGAGGTCGTGTCTTGATAGGCTGTGTCCCCTATCCACCAAACCAGCTCAGTCCTCCCAGTCACATGCATCCTTGGCTTTGTTCCATCCGGCAGCTGCGTACCAACTCTGCTGAAAGACAACGCTACAAAGAAGGCTTTCTATACTGACAAAATTCATAATGCCACTGACACCAGAAAACTATTCTCAACCTTCAAAACCTAACTCAACACTTCACCGCCACCTTCAGCGGTTACCAATCTGACAGCAGAAACTTTTGATTCATTATTTAATGACAAAGTAGCCGCTATCAGCAGTTCTCTGAACCAGCTGCAAAGGGTACAGCGGAACCTACACAGTAAAAAATGGAGTGTCATTATTGCAGAGTAAACATGTTTTCCTCGGGATAGAGCAGTTATGACAAAATACAGAGTAAAATCATCAAAACAGTAGTGTCAAAAGTGAGAGTTAAGTCCCACATGCACACATTGACAAAATCTACTCTACAGAGTGACGATTCCCCGCGAAAGTTCAAAAAATGAACTGTAGCTCGAGCAGACACGTTGGATTTCGCCTCTCCCTGACCATATCCTGGTAAGTTTGTTTTAACATTTATAGGTTTTAACCATCTATCTAGATATTTTTCCACTTACGACCAACTTTTTGTTATACACTGACGATGATAGACGATTGTAGGCATATTAAGTTAAGTTTGATGCTGTTCACCTGGGTGGGTGACGTTTGGTTAACGTACCAAAATGTTAGCAAGTTAGCCTGACAATGTGGTTTCTGCCCAGTGCAGAAACGTAGCATTAACGTGGCATTACCAAAATGTTCACATGCTAGCTTGATAATTTGCAAGCTGTTATGTTCTTGTGCTTAATTTGTGCCAGTCTGAAACCAGAAATAGTGTGAGGGTAATTTCAACAATTGCTAAATGGCAAAGAAAGAAGGTTATACTTTCAGCTAACAAGTATTTGCACCATCTAAATTAGCCTATTGCTACCATAACTTTGTGAGTGTTTATTCGAGTCCATTATACCATTAACGAGACCATTATGTTTTCTAATAACTTTGATTCTTCAGAGAATATTTTGACGGATATTAACAGTTATTCGACCTTTCTTAAATGTAACAGAAACTGCAGATGCATACATGTCTCGTTTGGTGGAGAGCAAGTACATCAAGATGCCTGAACTAACATTTGGTGATGTCTTGAGAGAAGGTCAGTCACTGAATTTGGATTGAAAGTAGCCTTATTTTTTCAAGTGGTGGCTTATTGCTTATTATTTCTCATCAAAACATTTTGTGCATTGTTTATCTCTTTTACTTTAGTGAGTCTAAAATTTATCCTGAAAAAATCCTGAAGACTGATAGATGGTTGGACACCAAGGTTTATGAAAATGGTAAGTCTTTTAATGGGGAGAAGCATGTAGAGTTGCTAAATATATTGGGCATGGTGGAAAATTATGGCATAAAGTTAACCTGATATTTATTGGCCTCTAGGCTGGGACAGTGACATGCCTACTATCATACTGCTGCTACATCTGCTACCGCCATTCGCACAGGGACAAAAGAGGCCAGGGAAGATATCAGCATCTAATGCAGTAGATCATCTCATCAAATTCCAAAAGGTACACTAGACTATTATTTCATCTATCTATTTAACTATCTATGCATGTGACAGAAAATTCTTGAATCTTAAAATTGTTTAGATTTGGAGTGATCTCATGATGTTATTCTAATAAATTGTATTGTTGAATGTGTTTTGTTATAGACGGGAACAAGCGTGCAGCAGCATCTAGACATCACTAAAAGCCGTCAGCCCTACCTCCTTGCTCAGGGACCCACAAAAAGCAGCATTCACTCCTCCTTCATCGCCATCGACAAGCACACACTTCCATGCCAAGCCACCAGCTCAGTCGGAGCCCTGGATGAACTCTTTAAGGCCCACTATGTCTTTGGTACATCTTAAAGTCCTGTCTTGAACAACTTTTTCACTTTTCAGCAAACTTTCATTTACAAAATTGACATAGAGAAAGCTAAGGAAACACTAAGAATTGCAGAGTTGCGAGCGAGAATGATGCACTAGACTCATGAGATTAAACAATGAGGGGCTTTCTTTGCCACAATGACCTTTAGTGAAACAGTCTTGTAAAACACCTCAAAGTAATACATGGACTCTGCACAAGAAGGACTCTTTATCTTCAATGATGCTCACATTTTTCAATATATTTTCTGGTTTTAGGAAGCATCTGAACAAGTGTCATGTGAAAAGTGCATTTGATGCTATTGTTGAAATAAATGGTGCTGCAGTATCTGATTGTGTGTATTGTTTTATATTATAGCATAAAGACATTACTATTTCATCATTAATATAATATAAATAAATATACACTGTATAGTGTATTTTAAGAATTCAGAGTGGAAACTACTCTAGGTAGTGAAATAATTTTACTCTTGATAGTGTAAATGGATCACAGTGTTAAATGTTTTTACACATTTCATTGTTAATTTGGACACAAAATAGAGTAAAATTAACTCTGAAAATCTTACACTGGCTATAGAGTAAATTTTACACTAATTTTGAGTGGGACCAAATATTATCTGACAGGGAGTTAAATTCAACTCCTAAAGAGTAAAATTAACACTATGTTTTTTACTGTGTACTAGTGCCACTATCTCCAAATGCAGTCTTGCTGCAACCTTCGCTTCATTTAGCCTACCCCCATCATTGAGAACGATGTGTCTAAACACCTTACTCTCAGCCGTCTTACAACATGCTTGATGAACCCAATTACATCTAACTTGATGAAATCCGTCTACCACACCAGCCATCACACATGTGATCAATGTTTCACTGTCATCAGGCACCTATCCTGTCATCAGACAACACCTCTGCTCAAAAAACCCTTTCTCACTCCCACTCAAGTAGAAAACTAGGCCGGTCTCTCTCCTTCCTTTCCTAGCGTAAAACCATTGAAAGGGGAGTTTTCAAACAGGGAGTTTTTTGAGTTTTTTGAGTGTTGTAGGGGCCTAAACTGGGGGTGTGTATGGCCACATCATTCTCATATATGACAACACATGTTGTTAGAGTATATTGCAAAAGGTTTTGATGATGGAGAAGACTATAGATACAGGCAGAAGGCTGCACTCAGCGACTTATACCTCTGCTATTGTGAGGCGATGGTTTACAACATGGTCTATAATTATAGCCTGAATTTTGTACGGGACAGTATGGTGTCCTTGTGGTCCTCTGCCTCTTCTCCCTATTCCACCACCTTGCATCCTCAAATCTCTCTATTTCTTCATCTTCCTCGAGCAGGAAGTTGCCTTTGTTCATTTACTTGGTGACGTTCTTTTTTCAAACTGCAAATGGTCCTGGCCCTGGCCATCTCTAAATATACATGTTTGGCAACATTCACAATCATACGTAAACAGCTGTTGTCAGGTAACTAAACAAAATTTTGGTCACCTGAGATCTGGAAACCTTCTTGTTTGCTAAAAGGACAATTGACCTTAATGTCAATTACTGTCATGAATTTTTCAAATGCTACAAGAAATTCATATATGAGGTTCATGGCATTATATTCTTGACTAATTTTGACAATTGAACAGACTATTGTGCATTATGATGACTTACACAATGAAATCCTGCTGATATGTTTTGGAGAGAGCGACCATTACACTGAAAAATCAACTAATCAGTTTAGATCAGCAAGATCTATTTATTTGGAAAATGTGCAAAATGTGGGCTCATTGTGCTAACTGTTGGCACTTGTAAAGAACCATTTGCAAACATGCATTGAGTCAGTTGAGAAATGTACCAAGGCATTTGCAATTTAATGAAACCAATGAGAAATGACATTTTGTTGTGAACAATTGCAAGGTGGTTTGGAGATTTGTCCATGTTATTTTGAGAATGTCATCTCGGTTTCAAGAAATGAGCCAAACCAATCAAGAAAAACTGTAAAACAAGCAAAGCCATGTACATTTTCAGTTATAGTGTGTTAAAGGTGAAGTTCGGCGTGATTTAGACCTGGAGTGTACTGAAAGATATTACCTTGTACAAACCCAATACCCACCTCCGTTCACCACCAGAATTCCGCATTACACCGTTTTTAGCCAAAGCTTTCATTAGCCTTACACCGCTAGCCTGGGGGCATAGCATAGCCCATGCAGCTAAATCGCTAGGCTATTTTTACACCATTAACAAGGTTCAAAGTAACTCCACACTTCATTGGTAGACTTCTAAGGGGCTTGATGAGACAATAAGCACGGTTACATGCACATTAATACTCTGATTTCAGTCGGAGTATTTAATTACTCTGATTTAAGAATGTCATGTAACTGGAATTCTTTGATTGAAATCGGAATTGATCAAATACGATCAGACGACCTGGATTATTCTATTTCGATCCGAACGAATTTGTCATGTAACAGAATACTCCGATTTAAACCGGAGTATTCTATTCTTCACGTTGGCAGTTATAAAGTTACAGTTACAAAGTTGCATGGAATCAGATCATGACATCCGATTGCTTTATGTTCTTATTTGCATGTAGACCGGAGTATTCAACGTTCTGATAGTAATCAGATTAATGATTACTTCGAGTATCAATGTGCATGTAACCACGCTGAATGAGAACTTTTAAAGTTCACAGGTACTTTATTAAAAGTGCTTGGATTCCAGCTGAAAATATATGGTGACTGTCTACATGAGCACTAAAGCACCAACAAACGGTGAAGCTTAAAGAAGTTTGACCAAAGACATTTATAAGGTTGTAGCTCGTCAGTCGACTTAATTTCAAGATGGCAGTGATATGGTGATGCTCATGATACCTAGCTTTCGTGATTCTTGCTGTTGTTAAAGGTGCTGTGTGAGATGTTGCAGGATTTTAGTGCGATTTTAGTTTTATCTCAAATCGTAGGCATCTCCCCTTTGATCGGCTAGGTTTCTTCCCCCTGAATACACTTGCTGCATTGCAAGTTGCAACAGTATTTACCCTGTGTCAATTTATTTTTTTCCTTTCAACTTAAAAAGCCTTCTGATGTCCAAGTGTATAGCAGACCAAATTAGTCTTTATTCCTACTGTATCTTGGCATCAAGCTATGTCACATACAAGTGAGAAATACTCACTGTTGTGCAAAAATTAAGGATTTGGTCAAAAATTCTTAAGGCCGAGTCATGGATCAGAGAGAAGTGTCAGACAGCTTTACTCACATCAAGTTCCTAACAGGAGCAGTCCAAATTGACAATGCAAGGACATAGGTTTTTATACCCCTACTGTACAGGCTTACATCCCCATCTATGGGACCACGACTATCATCTCTTGACCAATAACATCACCGATTATGCCTACATAAGGCCATCTCCGCTATCGACCGACTTTGTGTTGCCTTTTCGGGGTTGATCCCACCTCTATAAATGTAGGCCAGGCGCCTAGTCTTGGGGGGCAAGTTTGCCACAAGGTCCAGCGTCTTGGTGCACACACAGCATGACTCCTAAAACACCTTGAGAAGACATACCATATCAGTCACAAATCATCATCTCTAAATAACTTCTTTATTCAAACTCAAGACACAGAAACACACTCAATATATGTATTCACTCATTTTTCTAAAACAAATGTTCTGATTCACTATCAATTAAGATTAATAGATTAAACTTTCTCCCTACAATGTCCGGAGACTGTTTCTTTTAGAGAGCAAGGGTTTGCTCTCTAAAAAGGTAAAGGTATAGTTCAGTTTCTAACACTTTGAGCCCCTTTTACAGGGGTCCGTGCAGTGCTTTGTTCTATTTGCAGAATTCACTTGAAGAAAATGGAAAATTGACTCAAAACTTGCATTATCGTTTTTTTTCAGGCTACTCAGCAAATGGATAAATTAGGTGATATTTTTATTTTATTGATTTCCGAATGTGATTCTTGAAACAATGAATACAGAAATATTCAAACTGAGTAAAAATGAGCCAATATTCCAATTTTCCATTTCTGCATCGTGTTTGGACAGAACTATTCACGGCAGGGGTGGGTGTCCTGGTTCAGGTGGGACCGCTTATATATATGGAGCCCATCTGATGACATGGTCAAAAAAAGAAATTAATTGTGGCTACATTATAGCTATAACGTGTGTACGAAATACTGATTTGTGGCCATAAAATAAGTGTAGTGAAGGAAAAAAATTTAATTGTAGTCACAATATAGCTACAGCGTGCACACAAAATCCTAATCCATGGACATGAAATAGCTATAACGTGCGTTCAAAATACTAATTAAAAGGTATTAATGTAATTCCTGGGCAGCTGGCTAAACAAATCGAGCACCCCTTCTAAGAGGGGCTAATCAAGCTTTTTACATATTTAAAATGTTAATTTAGAACCCTGGAAGGAGCCTATATTCATACTGTAGGCCTTTGTCATGTGGTTTAGGCTTTTTGAGGTTTAGAGAAAAACTTTGGGTGCCCCATGTGATTGATTACACATTACTTTTGCTCTACAATCGTTTCAGTATAGTTCATGTCAGTTAAATCTATAAACAAAACATAAGTGACCTAGTTTGAGACCGCTGTGATTAACCAGCTACGTCACAGGTGTCAAAGTCAAAGTGATATTTGATTAGTATTAGAACTGGCCCGCGTGCTGCAGCTGCCTGCTTGCACGCACCAATAGCCTACTCTATTCTGCAGACACACTGCAACGGTTTGCTTTACCAACTGTCCAGGAATGATATTAATATAATTAATTAGTATTTCGTGTGCACGTTGTAGCTATATTGTGGCCACAATTAAATTATTTTTTCTCATTATACCTATTTCGTGGCCACAAATTAATATTTCATGCACACCTTGTAGCTGTAATGTGGCCACAATTAATTTTTTTTCCCCCTCATTACTTATTTTGTGGCCACAAATTAGTATTTCATGCGCACGTTATAGCTATATTATGGCCACAATTTCTTTTTTTGACCATGTCATCAGAGGGGCTCACTATATATGCCTAGCGGACTGCCTGGAGGCAATCAGATCCTCAGTCTCACCTGTAACCTGACTTTGGCTCCTACTTAAACTTGGCGAATTCTCACAGCCTGGGCTTCACAAGGTTGTTACATAGAATAGGCTATTGTTGAAACGTCTCAATCATTTCAGGATTGTAGATGGTCAGAGACAGTAATGCAATGAATGAGTTTGATATAAACTATATTTTGGTTATACGGTTGATGGTTTGGATTGAGACGTAACCCCACCCTCTCTGAATGAACAAAAGCTACACAAATATGCCTTTACACATGATCAATAATTCTCAAAAAGCTGCCAACTTTCCCAGCTATCAATGCAAAGATGCAAACGTCTGTACATTCACAGAGACTTGAGAAAGGTTATCAAGGACATCTTCACAAGGAAACTTCTGGGCTTAAGTGTCCACAGTAGGCCAACCCCCGCCGTTCATGGTTTGGTCCTACTCCAAGTGCAAAAATAGAAAATTAAAGTTCAATTCAATTCAATTCAATTTTATTTATATAGCGCATTTTTACAAAAGGCATGTCACAAAGCGCTTAACACAAGAGGCCCAATGAGCAACAGGGGCAAGGAAAAACTCCCTAGCAGCATTTTTTGATTTTACTTGTTATGGTAGAGGAAGAAACCTTGGGCAGTTCCGACGGCTCAAGGGGCTAACCCAACTGCCTAGGGCAGGTTTTCAGTCTCTCAGATGGTGAGTAGTCCACTATTATTCCATTAGATACACATTACAAGAAGATTTTGGTAAATAAAGTGAAGTAATATAGGAGTCCCATTAGAATCCCAGGATATAGTCCCATGTCATTAGGCGCAGTCAAGCCAGGGGCCAGCTAGAGGCTGTATAAATCTGTGAAGCTGAAGGCAGACCGCCCAGGAAGCCAGAGATGCAGGATCAGGCAGTGGAAGGCAGGGGTGACCCTCAGCAGGAAGGCAGTGGCATGGACAGTGGAGTGGGTTGAGGACCATTCAGGAGTGCTGCCGGATCACGTTGGAAGAAGGTCCCAGGAGAACCCAGGAGGTGCAGGCGCAGGCAGTGGAAGGCAGTGATGACTCACGGCAGGGTGGTAAAGGCATGGAAAATCAGAGAGGGGATGAGTTAGAACAGTCTCCATCAGATTTCAGAGAATGTGAGTTATATTGCATATTGCATATTGCATATTGCTGGATGGGAGCTTACAGCAGAGGCAGTCCTTTCCAATAATACCCTGAGGAGGTGTGGCTTACCATACACCATCCTTAACTAAAGGGGTCAGTAAATAGAAAAGTTTTGAGTCTAGACTTAGAGGTGTTGAGAGTGTCCGCTTGACGAATGTTAGAAGGGAGTTTGTTCCACAGGACAGGCGCACGATGGCAGAATGTTCTTCCTCCCATTGTCGATTTTGATATTCTAGGAATTACTAGGAGACCAGCATTCTGTGACCTTAAGGGTCATATATATATCATATGTTCATATTTTTTTGTGAGTGCTCGTGCTGCAGCATTTTGTATTAGTTGAAGGTTTTTGATGCAGCTAGTACCATATCCAGAGAACAGTGCATTACAATAGACAAGTCTGGAGGTAACAAATGCATGTATTAGTTTTTCTACATCCTCAAAAGAAAGGAATTTTCTGACCTTATAAATGTTGCGTAAATGAAAGAATGAGGTTTTGGAGATATGCTTTACATGACTATTTAAAGAGAGGTCTTGATCAATATACATCCCAAGGTTCTTGACCTTTGTGTTAGGTGTGAGTGAAAGGTCACTAAGTAAGCTCTGATGATGGGGTAAAGTGTTGGTCAGGTTTTTAGGGCCAATCAACATGACTTCAGTCTTATCAGAATTTAATCAAAGGAAATTCTTAGTCATCCAGTTTTTGATGTCACTGAGGCAGGCAACAAGTTTTGTTACAGGCGTACAATCATTAGGCTTCATTGAAAGGTATAGTTGGGTGTCATCTGCATAAGAGTGGAAGGTAATGTCATGTTTTCTAATAACAGATCCCAAAGGTAGCATGTAAAGGGAGAATAGCAGAGGTCCCAGTACTGATCCTTGGGGCACACCATACTTGACTTCAGTGTGGCATGATGCTTCATTATATGCATATACAAACTGGTAACGTCCAGTAAGGTACGACCTGAGCCAGGCTAATGCAGAATCTTTGATGCCAATCATATGCTCAAGTCTATGTAGTAGGATGCTGTGATCATAGTGTCGAAAGCAGCACTTAGATCCAGTAGGATTAATAATGAAATGCATCCATCATCAGATGAGATAAGGAGATCATTTTAGACCTTTACTAGGGCTGATTCTGTGCTATGGTATGCTCTAAAGCCAGATTGATTGTTTCCTGAATGTTGTTTGCGTCTAAGAAGGTACAAATTTGCTTAGACACTATTTTTTCAAGAATCTTGGATATAAATGGGAGGTTGGATATAGGTCGATAGTTAGCCAGGACATCAGCGTCAAGGTAGGGCTTTTTGATTAAAGGCTTAATGACAGATGTCTTGAAAAGTTTGGGAACATGTCCTGCTACAAGAGAGTGATTTATAATATTAAGTATCGGCTCAGCTAGGTTAGGGAGAGTAGCCTTAAGGAGATCAGTAGGAATTGGATCCAGTAGACAAGTAGAGGCCTTACTTGATGAGATCAACTTGATAATTTCAGATATACTGGGGACATATTATGCAAAAACTCACTTTTTACGGGGCTTTAAGTTCATATTTGGGCCTCTACAGTTCTTATAAACTCTCCAAGTACGAAAAAAACCTGTCCACTGTTTTGTGACGGTCAGTAGAAAGACTACTAAGCAAAATAAAAACTTCTGGCATGTTTTATTTGGCACTTTGTAATTCTGGAAGTATTTTCTCAGATACATCACAACCACACATAAACTTTCGCTTCAGTTGTAGCGCCAGGGCTGGTGGAGTGATATCAAGGAGCAAAGAGTCTTCTAATACAAACCTATATGGGACTTACAAAATGGCAAATAAAACATGACATGAACTGCATTTCGCTACGATACTTGTTGGAACATCAGCGAGCACCACTAACCACTCGGTGACTAGCACTTTTTTAAAACTAGTGTTTGACAACAAATGCCCTTAGCCATTTTGAAGCAGGCAGAGGCAATTCTACATTTCCCAAATAGCCGAGACAGGCTCAATCGTCAAAATGTCGGTGTCAACCACTTTATTGCATGTTAGACAACCTGTGAAAGGGGCTCAAAATGTTAATCCCCGAACTATAGCTTTAACAGGAGAGACTGTTTCCCATTGAAGTTAACCTATTTCAAGTAAACGTGTATACTTTTTAACATACTTTTTAAGGTAGAGTACTTTTATTTAAAGCTCTCTCTGTCATTTTTGATATTTTAATATAGTCTATGTATATGTATAGTAAATGTCATTCAGTTGTAAAATCCAAAGCTAAATAACCATTGTGTGACAAAAATTATAATCCAATTATATTTCGCTAACAAACTGTCAGTCATCAGACACATGTAACGTGCAAACCACTGATTCAAGGTCATATGGACCCCTGGGACATGTTATGAACTCTAGTTAACTAAAACAAACTGTTTGATCTTAACAAATGACTGACCTTAACTAATCATTTTAACCACCAAACATGGAGTGGGCTGAAATGGTTAAAGCCCTGGCTGTATTTCTGCATGGGCACAAAAAGAAATAGTGTGCTTTAAGAAAATTATGTTGTTATCTGCCTTCTAACAGTTTGACCATTCTTCATGTTTTCATCGCAGTGGATTTCAATGAGAACTCTTCAAAGGCTACACATCACATAACACTCTGGGCACAGTATTATCAGTGGAGGGGGTTGCCATGCAAGGCTCCAGCCTGCCACCAGGAGCAATTTGGGGTTCAGTGTCTTGCTCAAGGACCCTTTGATGGGATCAGGTAGAGTGGGTCTCGAACCTGCAACGTTGCTGTTACTGAATGGCTCCTCTATCTGTGCCATAATGTACACAAATAAAAAGTTTTATTTTCTTGGTTATTTTGGTGAGGGAAGCAGACTGTAGCTTAAAATATGCAAATAACATGCTTAACAGTCTGTAGCAATGATTTAGCTGGTCTAATACAGGTTCAAGCCCCACTCTACATAACCCCATCAAAGTGTCCTTGAGAAAGACACTGAACCCCAAATTGCTCCTGGTGGAAGGTGCCTTGCATGATAGCCTCTGTATGATAGCCTTTGGATGTGTCTATGCCTGAGTGAATGCCATAAGAAGGTGTGTGTAGACCCAGCGGCCTCTGGCTCTCCTAACAGTGCGCAGCACTGTGGGATAGCAAGAAACATAATTTAGATTCCTCTGTATGTCCAGTATATGTAGAGAAATAGACAATAAACAGACTTAACTAACGGTGTTTCAGCTGTAGTGTGTTGGAATCGACCTTAATGTTGATAATGTAGCCTACATTATTTTGCTATAAACCTCAAATATTGGTACATTTGAAAATGTAAAGTGCAGAAATTGTTGTTAAAAAAGGGGAGTAGAGGAAGTCAAGTTATAGGCCTAGTTACATGGACGGGGGACTGTAGGCAAAATGAACGAAAACATGGATAAAAAAAAACACAAGGCATTTATCTCACATTGCATGAGTTTCAGAATGGCCAGAGAATGGGCGTATAGGACCAAAATCTGTGTCCATGTAATTTTAAATCTTTAAATTATATTAATAGCCTATTTAAAGGAAAATAAAAAGTTGCTTAAAGGTATAGTTTGGTGTTACACTTTAAAATCCACAATAGGAGGAAGAGCATTCTGCCATTGTGTGCCTGTCCTGTGGAACAAGCTCCCCTCTAACATTCGTCAAATGGAAACTCTCAACACCTTTAAGTCTAGACTATTTGCTGACCCCTTTTAGTTAGGGATGGTATGGTAAACGGCGCCACATCTCCTCAAGGTATTATTGGAAAGGACTGCCTCTGCTGTAAGCTCCCGTCCAGGGCTTAGTGGCCACTGACCATTCCTTTGGTGGTGTTGGCTTGTTATACATCATACCTTAGTTATGCTGCTATAGATTAATGCCGCCACAAACCACCCATCTGCTAAGCAGTACAATTTTCACTCTGTCTTTCTCCTCCTCTCTCTTTCCTCTCCACTTCTTTCTCTCTGATACAGCCTCCAGCTGGGCCCTGGCTTGACAGCTTCTAATGACATGGGACTATATCCTGGGATTATAATGGGACTCCTATATTACTCGAAAACGAGATGTTGCATCTCAAGGGGCTATCCATATAAACTGAAATTATTTACACCACAATTTTCTTTTAATGTGTAATGGAATAATAGTGGACTAATCTTCTGAGAGACTGAAAACCTGCCCTAGGCAGTTGGGCTAGCCCCTTGAGCCGTCGGAACTGCCCAAGGTTTCTTCCTTTACCATAACAAGTAAAAACAAAAAACGCTGCTAGGGAGTTTTTCCTTGCCCCTGTTGCTCATCGGGCCTCTTTGTGTTAAGCGCTTTGAGACATGCCTTTTGTAAAAATGCGCTATAAATAAAATTGAATTGAATTGAATTTTAAGCCTTTTTCATAAATGGTCTAAAATGCAACATAGGGTAATTTTTTGACGATTGCTACCGTCTCAGCTATTTGGGAAATTATGAATCGCCTCTACCTGCTTCAAAACGACTAGCAAGACCACCTTTGGCCGCCTACATTCAACCCCAATGCCCGTAAAGGAACCATAGTCTTTAAGACACAATATCCACGGGGATGCATTTCATAGATGGACCATTATTTAAACCGCAAATGATACGACATCGCGAAATAAGCCGTTTTGTTTTCTATTTCTAAATTGAAACAAGCAAAAAAAGACCTAAAATGTAAAAGTGTGTAGTCTTTTAAGCATGAGTGTGTTGTCTTTTAAGCATGTCTTAGTTTGAAGTTGTACGGAACTGTGCAAAGGATTCCACTTTCCCCAAATTATTCCGGTTGCCTGACAGGGTAACACAAAATATTGAGACAAACGCAACGAAGCTTGTAAACTTTCTAAAGTAACCTACATTTAAATGTATTTAAACGCGTGTAGAGTTAAAGTTTTATCATTTTGCTAGATAAGTATGTACAACGTTAAGTTATCTTAATCTTTAGTTATGTTACACTTACCTGATAAAAATGCATTTTATTGGCTCACGAATCGTTGGCTGGCTAGCCTACCTTGCTAACTTCAGTTGTTGTCAAGATTTTTTCAGTCTCACGAGCCATCGTCAATAGAATATGCTGTCTAATGCAAAGGATGTGACTTATTTTCAGGAAATATAAATTCATTAGGTTACACCATGTATAAACCGGCTTCTCCATCAATGGATTACCCATCAGATCGCAAATCTACATTCAAACAGTCAGAATCCAGTGCATTGATAAGTGGTGACAGGACAAGCCCTATAAGTGTTATTCTAGTCAGTTCAGGCAGTCGTGGAAACAAGTTGCTATTTCGGTACCCATTTCAGGGAGTGTCTGAGAGCATATTATCATCAGCGGGTAAGTACATTTATTATAAATGGTACATAGCCCTTAGTAATAGAGATGGCGCACGTGCACAAATAACGTAATGATGTTCAAGTTTAGGGCTACGGATAGCAAATGCACAAGATAGTAGTGGTGTGATTCAAGATTATTTTGATCCCAGCAGAGAGGTCGGTCAAAACCAACAACTAGCCGATTCTTTCACATTTCATGTACTAACGTTACCAGCCATCTCTGCATGTAGACAACTGGGTAACATTACTGCAGCTTAATTGCATTTACTTACGTGTTGTTCATCAGTTTCTGCATTTTTTAGTTAGGCAATGCTGACTTAGCTTACTCAATTAACCAGTTTGCCACACTTGGCAAAGTTTGAGGCTATTTTAGTGGTAACGTTAGTCCTGTTTCCTGATGGGGTTTGGGATCTGGAATCTCTCTCTGGAACCTGCATTGCTGTTGTCAGACACTTTTGGACAAAACACAAACTATGCATACATGCTTACACACACTGGCATGCTTTCTTATTTTCCACTTGACATCTATTTGATTTAATGCTCTTTATTGATTTCTGATTACTTTTAATAAGTATTAATTGGACTACTCAATATGTATATTGTCTTTCACCCTCTTTATGTTGCAGCCCTGAGCCTGGTCGTTACAACGGCCCATTATGTCATAATATTACGAAATTATTATTTGCACCTTCATTATTGGTATATCTCTTCTTTTATGTTTGAGCTTGTGATTGAAGGCTTTTTTATATCTAATTGTGTCTTGTGTATTGTCCAAAGGTAAACAGCGAAGTCCTTATGCCCTAAACACAGCAGGTGATACTTCAGATGATCAAGATGGTGATTCAAGGTATTCTGACTTAAAATAATTGTATACAAATGTATGATATGAATTCATTAAAAGTTATATAGTTGATGTCTAGTTAAGCTGTAATCTAGGAGTGAGGAATGTTTTGGAGACCCAAATGGCTGGAAATGAACAAATCATATTTTATGATTTCCTTCTTCCCAAAGCATTTCAGGAAAAGAATGGATGAATTTATGTTAAAATAGTGTCATTTTTTTTGTATTAGTGGTGGTGAAACTGATTTATTTAACAATGCTGCTAAAAAAAGAACCTTAGACATGTATATTACAAACATTTGTCCTGGCACACTCTCACAATCCTCCTAAGGATAAAAGTTATTCAAAGTTATTCATCAGTACATGGAGTCATATTTCTAGTAGTACTGTTACCTTGGTAGATTGGTCTTTTGTCTACGCTGTTGTCATTCTGCACCATGACTTGATTTTAAGTTGGAGTAAGCATTACTCAAGTAACAAGCATTCATTATGGAAAGCAATACTAATACAACTATAGTGGAGGTGGTGCTAAGTCTAGCATGGCAAAAACACTCAATCAATATTTGAACCGCCACCTTCTAATTTGTTGACAGCAAAGCATGACTTAAATGTAATGAGAAACATTTATTTAGATAATATTTTACATCTTAAAATCATACTGACCCGACACTTTAGATTGTGCTAGTTAAAGGTTGAATCCCTTTTTGCTTTTAGCACTGCTTAATTGTTTGTGGTATATGTTCAACGAGGTGTTGGTCCATACTGACAGGATGGTATCATGCTGTTGCTGAACTTTTATGATTACTCAAAGTTATTCTACTGGATTGAGATCTCATTGGAGGTCATGGGAATACAGTGAACTGAATCTAATGCATTGAAGTTTAATGTTTAAGAAACCAGATTGAGATCATATGAGCTTTGCACTATGGTGCATAATCCTGCAAGAGGTAGCTGTCAGAAGATGGGTACACTGTAGTCATCATGGATGTACTTACATCGGTGGTCTCCAACCTTTTTTGCCCAAAGATCACCTTGCTCCCACTTAGGCAACTGCAAGATCGACCAACAGTAGTGTAAATAACATCACACACAAATTATTGTATTTTCAACAGACGATGTGTGGATTTTTAGCGGGGGTTTATTGTGACTTCTTTGTTTTCTTTTGGAGTACACAGCGCCCATCGGACATTGAAACCCATGCAGTGGTTGTTCTTGGTACTACAGTTACAGTTTTTGCAATAGCACAAAATATCTACTAGGAAAGGCTTTAAGATCGCGATCAATGGGTTGTCGACCACTGACGTACATGGTCAGCAACAAGCTCGCCAAATTTTGGCCGTATCATCCAAATGTCTCAGCTGAAAGCAAGAATCTTCTATTGGTGAGCCAGTACGAAATGTAGTCCAGTTTCCTGTTCTTAGCTAACGTAGGTGGCATCTGGCGTAGTCTTCTGCTGCTGTAAGACATTCTCTTCAAGGTTTCATCTTGTATGTTCAGAGATGATATTCTGCATTCTTTGGTTGTATCAGGTGATAATTTGGGTTAGTCACCTTCTGTCATCTCAAACATCTCACAAGGCATTTTTGACTGCTCAGCAGCAACATACATACCATAAAGTATAAAGCATAAAGTTCCTTAAATCATCTGTCTTCCCCATTATGATGCTAAATACGCACTTCAGCAAGTATGAGTGTAAATATTGTTTGCAGGAAAATAATTCCATTTCTGATCAATTGAATGTTGAATACAAACAACACTCACAACTACACTTTATTCCTACAGACAGAATTCCACGACCTTGAATAACAGGGCTAATGACTGCTCTTTTAAGTGGGTTCCTAAAAGGGATTGGCAACAAAACACTGAACTGTTTTGGGGTTGTAAGGACAAATCATTTTAAAGTATACAGAGAACTAAATATGGAAGCAGTTGAATGGCCACTCAGGAATTTCATCCATGTATTGATTAATATGTTATTCTTGCATCCCTTGTCAGAGCTGAAAGCTAGAATGACTCCATGGCTGTGTGTTTGTGGTTGAACATGATAACCTCAGAATTGTACGTGCAGCAAACTCTTTTGCTTTTCTTTTAGCTTGCATTTGTATTTTTAATGTACTGTAAATGATGAGAAGAGGCAGTGTCCTCCTTAAACCTTTACTATTTTTCTCCTCCCCCTGAATGAAAAGACCCTCTCATCTCGTCAAGGGTCTCTAAACAGCAGACCTCTAAAATAACATAACAGGCTGTCACATGTCACATAACATGTTTTTCTTTCAAAAAGAACTTAATATTTTGTTAACCTTTGCTCTGCTTTTGCAAACTGCACCTGGTCTCTTAGTAGAAGGCTGCCTTCTCCTAACAGCAGTGGTTAATGCTCGACACCCACTTTTAAGCTTGACTGAGGTGTGGGATTTATTAAAGAATACTAATGTATATTTGTGGACATAACCCAAATAATCCTCAAATAATTGTGGCGTTGTTTACATTCCTCATTCATTGAAGTCACTCTTGAGTGGACTGCTAAATACATTTGTCCTTGTTTTGTTTTGTGTGTTGCTATGCACTCTTGTGGAATATGTCTGCATATTCTTTCTTTTGTTTGCTTTTGTTGTTTTGTATGGCCCAACCCCCATTTCAGAGAACAAACTCCTCTAACTGATGAACAGTTGGTAGCCGGGTAAGACCAAAAACTCATTCTTAACCACCTCTACTGTTTTTCTAGAACACCCCTCCCCCCCACACACAAACCTTCATACTCCTCTCTCCCTCATCACCCTTGCATATATATGTCAACAGTATGTATATATGCGCACGCCAGTCTCAGCCCCAGGGTCTCCCAGGTCGATCACATTTTCATCATTTTGAATCATAATTTTGGGTAAATGCATCAAATGGTGTTTCAGTGCTTGCAGGCTTATTGTAAGTAAGTTAATTCTGCCCTCATATCCACAACCTGTGATGACACCTTGCTGTCCAATCAAGAGTGATTTAAAAAAAAAAATATATATATTTGAATGAGGTCTGCTGTGTAACCAAGGCTGCAAAGAACATGTCTGAAACTGTTCCTAAATATCCCTTTCACTGAACACATTTCTTGGCTTTTCCTTTCTTGTCTTTACCTTCCTTTTCTCATGGACAAATTCCCCCACAGCCCTCACTGATTGCAGTTAATGCTGTCTTAATTGGACTGCTAGGTTTGCATTTTGGGGGAATGGAACATGTTGATTTGGCTACTGGCTTGCCATTAGACGATAGACGTGGTGTGTTTCCGCATGGGTTACAGCATTACAGCATGAGTCTGTCACTTTCCTTCAAATCAAAGGCCTCTGTTCATCCAGCCAGACGGCAGTGGAGCAGAGGTCTGACTTGGTCTCTCCTCTCCAAAATCCAAACTCCTCCTTACTTCTCCCCAAGCTCCTCAAGCTCTCAGTTTGCAGACCTGGTGGTTGAAATCATCCAGCCTTCCTGACAACCCCACTCCTTGAATACTCCTTGACCTCTAGATCATGTAGATACCCACAAGCCAATCCCAGATTCCTCAAGATCTTATCACCAAACCAGAACGTAGAAATCCCTCCATGAATACTTTGGGTGCATTTGCTATTATTGTGATTATTTTTTTGCAATTTTCCCCGGATAGGTTTTCTGATATCATTCTTGCCACCATCTTGGCTACAAAGTCTGATATGTGTGGAAAGAAGTTTGAGCTGAAGATAGACAATGTGCGCTTTGTGGGCCACCCGACCCTACTGCAGTCTCCACACACAATTCAGGTAAAACATTGCATCTCCATTTCTCTTTCAGATTTTGCCCCAGAAATATGACATAAAACATAAAAATACTAAATGCTACGACGCTATAAGAACCATTATGGGATTTTCTGCTGAACTGATCACTAAACCTTTGGTAAGAGATTATACACATGGGAAAATGTGTTTGGATAACATGTAGATAGATCATAGATAGTCTCCAGATCATGCTACATTTCATGCACCTAGTTTCATTACACTAGGGCTGGTTATCATTTGAGTTTCAGTTCAGGTTCATTTCAAGTTCCTCCTATTGTAGGTAAACACGTATTTAGGTGGAAACACTTCTTATTCTGATCTTCAGAATGTCCTTGCAGCAATGGGGGCAAAATGACAACTGTAGTTGGTGCATTACATTATTGAGCAACAAAAGGTCATGGCTGATACTCGGATAGAAGAGTTCTGTATTTTACTTGCTGCTGCTTACTGCTACTAAGCCCTACAGATTACACAAGGCAGTTTGAGCATTCAGAGGAGGTGTGCTATTATGCCATCAGGCTATTAATGACAGAAGAGCATTTTACGACTAATGGCAAGTGTTGTAGTTGTCCAGACGTTGAGCACCATGCAATCTACTAGTGGGGACTTGCAGGGTGTAGCCCAGTGCACTAGCTAGAAGGGTGTGAAGTCATAGGCCAGGCTGATAGGAGTGGGGTCTCCTTTGAGAGGTTATATTGCCATCTAGTGGAGAAGATGATTTTGTTTTTTCATCTTGTTCTGCAAACTAGAAAAAAGGAACAAAATTATGTTGTTTACGATTTAATATTTTTTTTTTATTAAATGGTGACTCTTTAAAAGTATTGAAAAATGAAACTACATTAAAGTAAAAAAAACAGCGTATACCGAATGCAGGGAAATGGCCAGTCAGAGCTTACGCTGAAGTTTTGTACCCTCTCACTGAATGAACATTAAAAATAAAACATGCTTATCAAACATACCGTTTGCTGATTCACCATAAGTTGACCGGAGCTGCTTGATAGGCGTAATGCTTAGTACTGATAATCCTATCCTATTCCCTTTTCCAATCATCTAAAATATTAGTAGAGAAAACTACTACATGTAAATATTAGTATTGTGTAACGACAAAATAGCACTTGTGCAATTTCATGTTGAATGTATATTATAAATGACTATCAAATTTGCACCAGTGTTGGGAAAGTTCATGTTCTACATGAACTAGTTCAGTTCATAGTTCACAAATTTTAATATGAACTAGTTCAGTTCATAGTTCATAATTTAAAAAAATGAACTAAGTTCACAGCTCCAAAAAATGGACTATTTCAGGTCTTTTTTCAGTGTGTTGCGAACTATGATTTTTCGGCCTCAGGCAATTATTTAGTTTAACACTGAAACTGTGTCACATCTTCATATCCAATTTTTAATTCTTATCTAACCAGGGTTTGCATTAACATTGAAGGCAGAGCCTTCCCCATTGTTTTAACACTTGTTTGTTGTTCAGGTTAGCTGAGGACGTGACTGAAGTGCAGATTTTATTTTTCAAAGCCGATGGGCAAGTTTGCACAGAATACTACTATAGTACCTGTAATTAATTATTGATTTTTTTTTTTGTGGGACAATTTATAGTATAAGAAAGGTATTAAATTGACAAATTTTATGTGTAGAGTGATTTTGGTGCAACTAGTTTATAGTGAGATATTTATTGAATTGAGTCCCTTTAACAATAGACTAAGCCACATTTTCCCACCCTAAGATTACTGTAGGTTTGGTGGCACTACAAATTTATTGGAGCAAAGTTTTTTCACCAAAGTAAATAGTCTAGTACGACCAGAATGAGGCTATTGTGTGTTTTGATTTTGCTGGTACAGTTGATAAGAGCAAAGTTTATTGAATGTAATTCGTAATTTAAAAGGAAATTTTAAATATAGGTATGAGATAGCATGCATTTCGCCAAAGAGGTGTAATATGGCCCTGATAACATTCTAACAGGCTTTGGTGATTTTGGTAGTTTGGTAGACGTTGGGAGTAAGTTATTGACATTAACACGTTTGCGTTTTGCACTTTGCAGACAGTCCCAAGCATTCCACTGAAGATTGCTCATTGAGAGCAATGCCGTCCGTATTTACATATTGTTTGCAGCTCAATTCCTTACCGTACGAATTGGCAAAGCGCGCAGACCGAGAGAAAGTTTTGACATGAGTCTCCTCATGTCCAATGCGTGACGGTTGAGAGTCCTTCTCCATAGCCTACTGCTTTATGTTTTGATGACGCATGCGACACGACACTGGAGGAGGCTGCCGTTGCCAAATTGGATCTGCAATGCTCTTGTGCAATATTGCTCTCGGGCTCCACGCAACTTCGGCGCATACGCAACCTTTGACTACAGGACTAAACGGTTTGTTTTTCGCCTGATAGGCTTTATAGAAATGTACACTTAATAACAAACATAAAAAAGAGTGAACGTGCCGTTCACAGACACCAGAATGAACGCGTTCACAGTATCTTTTATCAGGGAGTAATACAGTACGTTCAGTTCAAGTTCACCAAAATTATGAACGAGTTCATGAACTTTCATTCAATGAACGCGTTCAGGTACAACACTGATTTGCACGTGGGTGAAATTTGGGCGAAGGATCAATATTAGTTAAATATATCGAAAATAAAACTAAGATTTAAATAATAAGTACTTCTTCCACGTTTTAGAAGCTGTTTAGAGGTTGTCCTGTTTTTTTTTTCCTGTTTATATTTGCAACATCCATATATTTCTTCTTCTCCTGATGAGAAAACATACTAACACAGACAAATTGTTATGTCCTTGTCACACAGGTGTCTAAGACCGACCCATCGCCAAAAAGAGAAATGCCTACCATGATTCTGTTCAGTGTGGTGTTCGCATTAAGGGTATGGAACCAGTTTTGATAAAGACTATAATGGGCATGCCATACAGTAGCTTATGAAGAATGCACAGAACAGAATTCACTTGTTGGACAACATGCATTAGTGTGTTAGCACTGAACTGAATTCACTTGTTGGACATCATGCATTAATCATGCATGGTGGTAGTCTGCAGTTTACAGTACCAGTCATGTTTAGACACTGTTTATTTACAGTTTTTTTATTTACAAAAACTACTTTGTAGATTAATATAGAAGTCATGCGAACAATGAAGAAATATATGAAATATTTTAGTAAATGAAGTACCAATAACAAGTCAGAGCCACCAAGAACTATTTTTTAACTGATGCTGGAGAGTTGCCAGAGGTGCTGAGCACTTGGCCGTCATTATGTGGTGCAACTCATCTCAGTCCAGTTAATTGAGTTTGGGCCATGGGGATTCAGGAGAACACATGATCTGATGCAGCACTGTGCTGTTATTTTCCTTGGACAAATAGCCCTTACATACATAGCTGGGATGTGTAAGATCCAAATGATGGTCCTGGTCAGTGTCCTCCACCATGCCCGACAGTGACCAACACACACCCCATATCATCACACCTTCTCCACTTCTCCTCCCAGTGGGAATGTGTAGAAACATCTAGAAACCTGTAGCTTACCTGCTGTTCTCCTTACAAAGAGACAGACCCAGAAATCTCTCATTCCTAGTATTTCATGGTCCAAGAGGAAGAACAACATGTGTTTGCAAGGCAAGTGAAAGGTGAACAGATGGTTTCCACAGGTGTTTCCCAATGTGAAGCATTTAGGATAATGTGTAGTAATAGTAAGGGTGCATGGCTTTGCAAATTTGTTGATTTATTAAAAATTCAAGGTAAAATAAACCAGCATGGTATGACGGCATTCTGCAGTGACATGCCAACCACAGTCTGCCATGCTAACCATAGTCAGCACTTAGTGGGGCCATGTTTTTCAATGACTTCACACTGCAAAGATGTATATCTGTCCAGGAGAAAAATGAGTTATGATATAGTGCTGGATTAGATGATCTGGTCTCCAGAATCACCAGGACCAAACAGAATGGAAATTATTGGTTTGGGATTGGCTAAATTGCAGAAAGGCAACAATGAAGTGCTCAAGACCTGGTAACTTCTTCATAACTTGGAAAATAATTCCAGGTGGTTCTGTTATGAATCTGAGTGAGAAAATTCCAGGAGTGTGCAAAGATGTTAATAAAACAAAGTTCTTTGTATAATCTAAAAATTACACCATATTATGACTTAATTAATAAATCATACCATGTATATTTCTTCATAGTTTGGATGACTTAAATTTTAATGTACAATGTAGACATTCTAAATAAAATAAAGAAGTTAGAATTAGGAAATTAGTAAGTGTGTCCAAACTTTTGACTGATGCTATATCATCATAAAGACTGTAGAGTGGTATAGCGACTGACTGTTTGGCTGGCCGAATCTGCAATGTAGAACATTCTAAAATAAAGGAAAGTCATTAGAGATCATGTCCAACTTGTTAGAGATCGTGACTGGTACTCCATAATTCAGCCATTTCTGATTTGTTTTCTTTTTTTTCCCTTCTTTTTTTTAATGAATAATTTAATTTAATTGCTGGATACATTACATAGAAAATGTCAAAACACAATGGTGACACAGCATGGGTGGATTCCAGAGATCAGCTGTTTTAGGGTGGCATAAGGGCACTGCCAGAGAACTTTCGTAGAACTGGAGTTGGCGTGGCTATCAGGCCTGTGCCAGTCACTCTGTCATTGGGGCTCTGCTTAATCATGCTGCACCGTGTGGCCCACCCACCCTTGACCTCCCCAGAGACGCCAAGTCATGCTTTACCAGCCCAAAGTGCACAGTCATTCTCTGGAGACTAAACCCTTTCAACCACACCTGCTGCCCTTCCTTATCCACTGCTGCCAGTCTGACACAGCAGATATGAGCTGACTGCAGTGGAAAAAAACCTTAGATTTACTCAAGATGGACTGCAAAATAAACAAGTAAACAAACATTTTTTTTTCTAAATGCCATAAAAGAAATAGTTGTGTGGTCTGTTTTAAAATGAAGGCACCTACATATAAGGAGGTTAGAGAAGTCTTCAGAAATATAAAAAGTATTTTTCAAATAATTAAATAAGCTCTATTAAATTTCAATCATATAAAAATAGCCCAAACAACTCAGAATAAAACAGATTATACGGTTTATCAAAATTATATAAATATATTTCTGTAAACTCACTGCAAATGGACTTGGAAGGTTTTGTATCTGAACTCTTCACATCCTTTAAAAGTAACAGTGTGTAGCTGCATTTGTTGATGCCATTATTTGTAAACATTGCAGTTAGCTACTTTGATGGGGGAAAAAACAAATAGCTGCACATTGGTGGGAATCAGAAGAAAGACATTTAAGGGTTTTGTTTGAATAAGAAGTTAAATTGATTAAATTGCCAGAGACTGTCAATTATAGTTTTTAGTATATTAAAAAATAAGACTAAACATAGAGTAGTATACTTGCATGGGGTGTTGGGGGAGGGAAGGATTGAAGGGCTCCATATGCATCTGAGGCTGATCTTATCTGAAATGGCACAAGTAAGAAGATGCAGAAATGGAAAAGCATTTTAGCCATTTTGTTTGGGGGAAAATGGCTTACACATGATCAATACCGATGTCATAATTATATAGTTTAGCAGGAACTACTAAGTCTGAATTTATTCATACACATTGTCACACACAAAAAAAAGGTTCAAATTTAGAATAAAAATGTTAAGCATTGTGAGAACAGTTCCATACATATGTTGAGTGATTGTAGTGGAAATTGTTAATAGGTAACATTATTTAACATGGTAATTAATCAACTAAGTATAAGGTAGAGAGATGTGTATAATAATAAATAAAGAAAATAATAAAAAAAAAATTGATTACAAATATAAATTTTTATGTATCTCTGGACAGAGCATTGTTTGCCATGTTTTGGATTTTTTTTGGTAAGAATTGGCAGTGATACCTGTATCTAACAGTTTAATGACATACAGTGCAATAAAATAGATTAGCATGTAGAAGCATGATATTTAAACTAACAACATGTGTGAATATAATTTGAATATAATATTCACTAGTTAGGTCAATGGAAACCATTGTGGGTGAACTACAGGCATTCCATAAGTAAGAATTCTCTCTATTACTGAGACTCAAAGTAGAACAATGAGCAGTGAACAGGATATTGACCCTATATGGTGTGTGCTGTTTGCCTCAGGCCAATGCTGATCCATCGGTCATCAGCTGCATGCACAACCTGTCCCGGCGCATCGCCATCGCCTTACAGCACGAGGAGCGGCGCTGTCAGTACCTGACCCGCGAGGCCAAGCTCATGCTGGCTGTGCAGGATGAGGTCACCACTATGACTGAGAGTGAGTGCCATTGCTACACACACACACACACACACACACACAGCTGTATCAGTGCTTGTGTTAGCTTTAATTGATTATTTTTAAATGTGTCTTAGCGGATGGGACCCCTCAGTCTCCGTTCAGGCAAATTCTTCCAAAATGCAAACTAGCCAGAGACCTAAAGGAGGCCTATGACAGGTATGGCTGGGTTTAAGTTGACCCGTTACCAAAACTACCAGCAGGCAAAGAGACATTTTCAGTAGTCATTTTTCTAAATGCTTAACACATGCAGAATGCTCCTTTTTTTTACTTCTCCAACAGTGGTCCATAGGGAAATTTTAGTCTATTCTGTCACATATTATAATGTATCATATTTTTATGTGTTTTTCTAAGATGTACTAACATCGGAACGTTAGTCTGCTGTGCTGAGCACCTCTAATAAAAATTGTTTATTTGCATCTGTGCTGCTCCGACTCTACCTCATTTTTATGTGTTTTTCTTTCTTTAGATGTATTGTGTTCTCTCTTAATACACAGGGATTACTCAGTGGGAGACTTGAACACTAAAAAGAACATTTTATATTCTACTATGTAGTCTTTTTTTCCAGGGTTGCTAATAATTGTGGAGGAAGTGTAGTTTTATAACGTATAATGATGTGTTAAATCATCTAGATTTTTGTTGCTAAATGTTGTTTCTGTGTTGCTGTTGTCAGTCTCTGCACGACAGGAGTGGTCCGGCTGCATATCAACAACTGGCTGGAAGTGAGCTTCTGTTTGCCTCACAAAATCCACCGGGTTGGAGGCAACCACATCCCCCCTGACGCCCTGGAGAACAGCCTCAAGGCCATCAGGTCAGTTGGACAGTTAGATTTAAATGAGAACTCTGGTGCATCCAGCCCATTCACAGACTTTTTGTCAGTCCTCAGTAGCAAATCCTTTCACTTGGAGGCCATGTTGGTGAGGCTTTCGGAGAGTTATTTTGAAAAAGCAAGACCTTCGAGTCGTACTAAATTTAAAAGTGCTTTGTGCAAATCCGTACTTAAATTGTACTAAATTTAACAATATCAGTATAAACACTTCAATCGCTGAAATAACGCCAACAAAGACATTATTTAAAACATCTGCATGGCTATTACCATGGTGAACACAGACAGTAAATGGTGATGGACAAGGTTAAAAAAAGGTTAACATAAAGCTGTTTAAGAAATGTATGTCCTCTTATTACATTACCCTACCTGTGGTGAATGATGGCGATCATTTTAGAAAGGTCTGTTCTATCTAAATATAGCTATCAGTGTAGACTCTATGTCAAATAAAATCCTGATTCTGTCCTATAACCTGTTTTGTAGACCTTGTTCAGTGATTCCAAATATCTGAACAAGTCTCACAGTTCACAAAAACTTTCTCATTGCATGCAATGCTAGTCACACACTAAAGGTCCGTTCACGCCTGGAACCATAACTAAAGAGATGAATGGAACCAAACTGTTACTTCCGTTCACTGACCAATGGTTGCTTATGTCTGTCTGTCTGTGAATTAAATATTGTATAAAATTACATGATTTGTAATCTGGTGGTTTCATTACAGTTGTGATGTGCAGGCCGGGCTCTAACAAATTTGGAGCCTTAGGCAAGATATTAGGTGGCGCCCCCCCTAGTAAAATCCACTGCTACATTCCCACAAGAAGCTAAATAGCTTTGTCTTAAGACATTTGTTTATTTAAATAAACCAATTTAACACATTCAAAACACACTGCTGGATTGTGCCACTGAGGTTTAGGTGACAGGAGGATTTACAGGGGTGGGTGTGAGTAACCTCTGTAGTTAATATATAACGTTAGTAATAATGTGACCATACATTGTGGACATTTTTTTTTTTGGCACCATAGACACACCGAATGCATCACATTATTGCAAAGCAACTGATCTTCCATCTACAGCCTAAATAAGGGGTGGGCAAACTTTTTGACCCGTGTGCCACATTGGTTATAAAATTTGAAAAAGGGGCCATGCCAAGAACACATGGATGTAGTGTTTGTGTGAAGCCATTTGATTTGTTTTGGTCTTAAACAGGTAGTAAAGCATGGACATGCAGGGCTTATTTATTATTATTTATGCAATTATTAACAGTAGTTTGCGGACATTGAGGGGAAAATGCTAAACAATTTTTAATCATATTACAAACCAGATTCCAAAAAAGTTGTGACACTATCAAATCGTGAATAAAAACTGAATGCTATGATGTGGAGGTGCCAACGTCTAATATTTCATTCAGAATAGAACATAAATCACGGAGCAAAAGTTTAAACTGAGAAAATACATAATTTTAAGAGAAAAATATGTTGATTGAAAATTTCATGGTGTCAACAAATCCTAAAAAAGTTGCAACAAGGCCATTTTCACCACTGTTTGGTATCTCCCCTTCTTCTTACAACACTCAACAGACGTCTGGGGACCGAGGAGACATGAATAGATGCTTGCTTGCATGTTCAATGTCAATTAGGCTATAATAAATCTTATCTTCCATATAGTCATACAATTTATGATGCACAAATAGGCTACTTGGAATTATGGGTTTAAAAAGGCATATGGCAACAAACTACCGGTACACGAGGAGCAAACAAGAACACCTGAAATTTCAGTCCAATGAAGCAGGCTATATTTAAAGGCCCACTATGCAACATTTTTCATTTAATTAATCCGTTTCATACTGTTTAGGATGCTAAAATTAGTCATTACACGGCGAACGAACGGTGTAGAATGCGCCACCGTGGCCAATAGCGGTAGATACAGCACTTGCAATGTTCAGCAGCGCGGACCGCCTCCAATAGAATACAGTGCAGTACAATGCAATACAGCGGGCTTTAGAGGGAGCTCGTGAGAGAGAAAAACAGAATGTTGCTTAGTGCCGGTTTAAGTCACAAGGCGACTAAGTAAAGGCAAAAGATCTGCGCATCCAATCTCATCGGCCATCAATCACGGGATGCACGTTACCTAAAGTAGCCTAAACTAGTATTACGTCGCAAATGTAGGCAAAATAACTGACCATTTGCAGTATGTTGTAAAGGAGCAATTTACCATTAACTTTACGTTATAACTTGCTGTATCTTGCATGCTAAACACCCGCAGAAATATGCGTTGTTATTCACTAAGAAAAACAACAGTCCATTAACAGCGATAATTTTTTAAAATCACGATTGAAGTGAGGTAGGTTGCGTTGCGTTCTCTCATGCAGCAGGTAAAGACTAATTAGACGAAGGAGGGAGGTGGGGCGCCACAGGAAAGTAATGCATCATTATGATTATTAGCCTACTATAGATTAAGGCATTAGAGATGAGGTTTTTTTTATTATAAGGCACATTAATAATAACTTGTTTTATGAATAGAATGTTTGCATTTTTCCCCTCCGTTTTGTATGGATTGCACCCCTTGCATTTGCCTATATTGCCTAATGGAAGAGCCGGCCCTGGTGATGTGGAAGTTATTATATAAATTATATTTATTTTATAAATTGGAACAATACTTACTTGTCATGTTGTGAACGGCCCTTAACTTTTTTTCACAACTTTGATTCAGTAGCTATCAGTATTAATGTGATGTGCGTGTGTGTGTGTGTGTGTGTGTGTGTGTGTGTGTGTGTGTGTGTGCGCGTGCGTGTGTGTGTGCGCGTGCGTGCGTGTGCGTGTGTGCGCGTGCCCGTGCCCGTATGTGTGCCACAGGCCCTACCACGCTCTGCTGCTGTTAGACAGTGAGAAGGCCCTCCTGGCCCAGCTCCCTCTGGACTGCTCCCCAGCACTGGTGCGCCTCATCAAGACCTGCTCGGCTGTCAAGAACCTCCAGCAGCTCGCTCAGGACGCTGACCTGGCCCTCCTGCAGGTACACACACCTCTCATGGGAAGCACAGACTCAGGAAGGCAGAACATCTTTACAGCATGCACTGGATCCATTCTCGTTTAAAAAGAAATGTTATCTATTCTGGCCATTAGAGAAGGGGAGAAATATTGAAGTCAATTCTATTTTTGACTGGTAACCAGTGATGGTAATTACCATAATTTAGTTTGTGTCAGTAAAACAGTAGACCAGGTAAGACAGCAGTCCTGAGTTTTATTTGCAATGATGTGCATCAACGGAGAGACTGCATGTTCCACATAAAGGTCCACTTGCTGCTCTGACTAGACAAGGGAGACGCCTGACTTCAAGTACAGTTCCGGGTTGATGGAAAATGGTGGATGGCAGGCTGATGTAGATACTGCAAGCACCAAACCAACCCAGGGACATAATATTCCTCCTTATCTAATGGCAGGGACAACAGACACAGAATGAATAAAAATCTGGTCATGCCATAAGTAAGACAGTTGAGTCAGGCCAAGCTGAAACATTATAACCTCAAGCCAAAGAATAAGACAGATATTCTCATTCCAATACGCGTGTAGTTGAGACAACTCTGGGGGGATGTGCCGTCAGGTGAAGTATAACACACCTGTTGGAAGTGCAGAGATGAAACTACTGGCAGAGTAATGCCACACTAACGACACAATAATGTAGTTACGCATCTTAAGACCTGGCCTGTTCTGTGGTCTCATGTTCAAAGCCATAAATACTGTACAATAAGGTCACCATATAGCATGATGCAGAATGCAAAACAAAAACATATATATTGAACCGTTTACATTATCCTCACCACCAACACCGTTAACTTCACCTCAACACCAAAATTATGGATCTATTTCTTATCCACAAATGTTGTGACTTCACCACATGCAAGAAATGCAAATGTAATGTTTAAAACCTCAACTACAATATGCAATACTGGACCAGAAGAAATGAGAAAGTGAATGCTTATCAACCAAATCTGATTTTTCAAATTCAGTGGGTGGCATGTCATAGTTACTGACTTTACACTCATGTATGTTGTTGGGGTATTTGATATTGAAATTGCTTGAATTTAAATTAGCTTTTGAAAAGATTTTGTGTTTTAGTAATGTTGAGTTGTATGTTTAGAAATAGTATTTTCAGAATGAGTAATCCTTGTTAGCAAAAGTATTTTGGTTAGGCAATAAGAAATATGTTTTTTTTTTTTTAAGATCAGTAATGTGTTGTGGCATTATTCCACTAGAATCACTTGGTGTCATTGTACATGGCAACTAATGACTGACATGAAAAATATGGGCAGCTCATTTGTGTGTAGTTGTGGACTGCACTGCCATCTAAAGGATGAAGTGGCTATCTGTCGTGGCCTTTGATCTTTGAAGGAAGCTGCATGTAGTTCAGCTCAACCTACTGACTCCCAATGCCTGTATTTTACAATAGCATCTTAAATTCACACCGCTTCATGTGGATTTATTTAAAAGCTAAAGCTTAGAAACTGGACACAATCCATCTCAGAAGAGCTATCATGGTCTAGGCTGACAAGGTAAACAATTCTTAAGACAAGTTACTGAGCAAACATTGGCAAATTGAGTTTTTTTCCTCCTCAAATTATACAGATGAAGATATGAGATTTTCCCATATTTCCATGTATTTCAAGACCATCAAAATGATCTCAAAGCTAATTTCAGGAACATGTAGCATACATTCAGGCCATGCATTTAGCTAACATTTCTTATAATGCTAGACACAGCTCAATACTGACACCTACTGGACAATAATCAACTGAGTTGCAGTAAGGTCTGGATTTTGGGTAAACTCATTTTTTTAGTGTTTAGGAAGACACTGGTAACAGATTACATAAGCTGCATGAAAAAATAAAGGGAACACTTAAACAACACAATGTAACAAGTCACTTGCACAAGTCAATCACACTTCTGTTGAAATCAAACTGTCTACTTAAAAAGCAACAGTGATTGACAATCAATTGATTTTGTCGTCAGCACATTCAGCTATGTAAAGAAAGTATTGAATAAGAATATTCATTCATTTAGATCTAGGATATGTTATTTTGGTGTTCCCTTTATTTTTTGAGCAGTGTATAAAAGCAAAATCTGTTGATTTTTGTTGAAAATTTGTGGATCAGATGTGATCAAAAACAGATGTGATCAGAAACAGATAATTTGCATGTTCAGTGCATTTCAGTTCAGGTCAAAATTGCAGTTCAGTCTAAACAAATCACCCTCTCAACAGCAGCCGAGAAACAGCCCAAGTCTTAAGGGATGCTGCCAGGCTACACCTGACTCAGGGAAGATGATGCCTCTGCTATGCCATGCATCTTGGGTCATTACCATAATTGAAATCTGTGTCACTTGATTACAGGTCTTCCAAATAGCCGCACATCTGGTGTACTGGGGCAAAGCGATCATCGTGTATCCGCTATGTGAGAACAATGTCTACATGCTGTCTCCCCATGCCAATATCCGCCTGTAAGTTTGCCCAGCTCCTACCTTACAAGGACAATGTGAGGTCTTTTTATGTCAAGATCTTTTTAGATATACACAGCAGTGTCTGTTTAGACTGTGAACGCAATGTAAATGTATCACCTCATTTGATTTTGTCTGTTTGATCAGGCCTAACCGGTGTCCAGGCTACTGTGTTTTCAAGAGGTTCTCTTCTCTTTCCTCCGCACACAGCTACTCCCCTCTGGCTGAGCAGTTTGCGCAGCAGTTTCCTGGCCACGACCTGCCCTCCATGCTGGCCAAGTTCTCGCTCCCAATCTCCCTGTCAGAGTTCCGGAATCCTCTGGATGCTCCCATGCATGAGGTCAGTCCAGGAACAACACTGACCGTTAGGCTTGTATCTTCATGTAATCCAATCACTCTAGAAATGACTAGAAATATTGTACTGTAGAAAAACAATATTGTATATATTCAAGTAGCTGTTTTGGATAGAAAGCTGGTCTGAGTTAGCTCACCATGAGCCTTCTCCAGCATTGTCACCAGTGTGACACCAGACTGACACCAGACATGCCTCCCCCAACCTCCAGGCCCAGCTGATCCAGATGGTGGTGTGGATGCTGCAGAGGCGGCTGCTCATCCAGCTCCACACCTACGCCTGTCTGCTGGTGCCCCCCAGTGAGGACGAGGAGCACGGCCTCAAAGAGGAGGAGCCCCCCCTGATGACCCGGGTCGGCGGACGCAGCCTCAGCACGCCCAACGCCCTCAGCTTCGGCTCCCCCAGTACGAGCCCTGGCACAAAATACAGCCACCAAACTGCCTGTACAACAAATACTGAGCTGAACTAACCACCAAACTACCCACTAAATAACCTGTATAACTAATACTAAGCTACACTATTCTTATTACATTACTATTTTTTAGGCATGCCAGGCAAGACTGCAATTCTTTTTTTAATATCTGGAGTGCCACCTCAGGTTGCTGATAAAAAAAAATAATAGCAACATTACTGATGTCAATCCTTGTGTATTTGTCTGCTAACCATAGAAGAGGAACCAGTTTAAAGTTGACTAAATTAAGTGGTGAATTACCCTAAAAAATGCTGCTAGTTATCTAATTAAAATACATGTTATTGTGAGGAATATGGTTTTCCTATTCTAATAGGGGACCAATGCAGTTCTGTTTCAGGTTTTTAGGTTAGGTTGCAAAGATTTGGATTTAAGTAGGCAATGCCCCTGATTAAACCACTTATAAAAAAGATCTTTTGTCTGGATAAATAAGTTAGGCAATGAGCCTGTGCTCGACCGCAGGTCTTTAGGCAAATCTTTCTGTTAAGTTGCTAAATAAGTTAGGCAACGAACAGACGGTGAATGTGTGTGTCCATCACTCACAGATTCATTCACTCTCTCTGGTGTTATTTACCAAGGCTCTCTCTCTCCTCTACCCTCTCCTCTGCTCCCTCCCTTCTCCTCTTCTCTTCACTACTGTTATGCTCCGCTCCCCACCTCCCCAATTCCCTCTCCTCTTCTCTGCTCCTCTACTTCTCTTCCTTCTTCTCTACTCTAATCTCCTTTACCCCCCTCTCCTCTCCTCCCTCTCTCCCTCATCTCTCCTTCTCCACTCTGCTCCTCTTCTCCTCTACTTCCCTCCTCTCCTCTGCTCCTGCAGCCAGCAGTGATGACATGACCCTGACTAGTCCCAGCATGGACAACTCCAGCTCAGAACTGTTGCCAGGCAGCGACTCGCCCCTCAACAAGCGCGTGACCGAGACACTGCTGGCCAGTCTCAGCGAGCAGGAGCGCCAGGGGATTTTCAGCGTGCCCGCCGCCCAGAGCCCCGAGGACCTGCGCATGTTCGCCAGGTAGGACGCGCATCACGTCCTCCCTCGCTGCCTGCCACAAATTCATGCATTTGCACTAATGCAGTGCATCCATATAATCCATATAATACCATCTGTCTGTCTATCTCTGTTAAAGACTACAAAAGCCATAGAACGCTATGTTTGTGTCTATTGTATGTTAACTACCCAAAAGAGTATAATTCTAATTCTATAATAGAAGCTAAAGGTGGAAGCAGTGTGGCAGTAGTCAGAGTGATGCTGGTTGGCCATAGATGCGGTTCAGCTCTAGTTTATCATCACACTCCTAAAATGCCTCTCATCTAAGCAAAAATTATTTCTTGTAAAGAATATAAGTTGGGGCTAGATTTGATAGAAAGCTCCTGACCATACACCTTCCCTCAACCCTCCCCACTGATTTGATACTGCTATGTCCTGGCAGGCTGCTTCACTACTTCCGAGGGCACCACCACCTAGAAGAGATCATGTACAATGAGAACATGCGGCGCTCACAGCTCAAGACTCTCTTCGACAAGTTCCGCAGTGTGCTGGTGGTCACCAACCACGAGGACCCGGTCATCTCGATCTTTCAGTCTCCTCCCGAATAAAGAACGGACGACACACTGTGACATGTTTCAGTCCTGAAGGATACTATTCCCCAACACACACACACACACACATACATTCCATAATGGACTGAATTCTCTTGTATGCTGCTAACCTTGTTACTTGCATTGATTTACACAATGCTGTCAACCTTGCCTTCTGAATCAGGTTAAAGGAGTATTATGACTGAGAGGCTTTATTTAGTGTGAAGCCCAAGAAAAGGTGCCTTTGTCATGGGTCTGTATCTACTGTATATAGTCAACGGGCATGAGCATGGTTTCTCTGAAATGCTTATCTTGATTAATAAATTATTTAATAACCTTATAGAGATGTCTGTTGGCGTTTTTATGTTAAGAAATACCGTGATGTATGAGAATTCATCATTGGGGCATGTAACAAACCGACTGCACACCCCATTACCACAAACTGCCCTTTTTTTAGTATTTAGTTTTAGTATTTAGTCGCAACATGTTTTATTCTCCAAGCCCTGACTGTGTGGGATCATCATGGGATGATGACAGATGGGCTTTTTCCGAAGGCCTGTGCTCCATAGCAGGTAATACTTGGCACCATCGTTCGAGTAACGCTGTATGACATCCTGTCTGTCTGTCTATCTCTGTTAAAGCCTACAAAAGCCATAGAACGCCATGTTTGTGTCAATTATATGTTAACTACCTAATGCAATAATTATTTAGTTTGGTATTATCCTGCTAAAATAACTATTTTTACAGTTATGTTTGACAGCCTCACACAGGCTCTGATTGGCAGCTGATTCTTGTTAGCGCTTCCGGCTCTGGTTTCTGCAGCACTGTGCCAGCCTTGGGCTCCTCTGATTGGCTGAGGTTAGCCCAGTACAGATAGGGAACAGATGGAAATGGGACCTGATGCTGTGGGATCCCAATGCAAGCAGCTCTTATTTTACACATAAAATTCTGCACATGCTGCTTATATAAGTATTAAAAACAGACCAACTCTTTAAAAAGTACGATCAAGCACATCAACATCCTGAAAAAGAAAATCCAGAAATAAGTACATATATCACAGTAAGACACATTCTCTTTTCTCTAAGGTTTTTATTTTTTAACTTGTACAGCATGACTCTCAGAGAGAAGTGTGACAAATGACAAAGGGCTTTAATTAGTGTTTTTAAAAGCCTGGAATCAAGTGAAATGGGGGGAGGTGAAAGGGCCTGGAGACTCTCTCAATGTGAGTAAGTTGATGCTCCCGCAGACGTCTATAGTACAGCCCAGCTCTGCATCCCTCAGACTAGAGAGGGACTGCAGAGGCCAGGATTGAAAAGCAGGCGAGATTAAAGACGGAAAAGAGTAAGTTAAAGAAAAGATGCAGCTAGCTAATCATTAGCAGCTTGCTAAAAGCCAGCACTTTCCCATTATGACCCCATACCCTCCCTGTTCTTCCCCCCACAAAAAAATCCATGTACTCACTATATTACAAGCTTTTTACAACTTCAAAATAGATCAATAGTTATTACTACCATATTGCCTTACATGTAGGCCTAATGTACATATATGTTTTTGTTTTGTCTGATTAGTGTTTTGCTTTTGTTATTTTTTACAAATCACGTACCGACAAGTTACAGTAGATCTGTATAAGGCATACCACCAGAAACACGGAAGGTCAGCGGAAGTGACAGAGGATGCAAAGCTCATAAGCATTTTTTTTTTTTTTTTTTGAGTTTTGTTTGTTTGTTACCTTAGCAGAGGGTTGGGGAGAACAGTGGTAAATGAGGGGTTAACGTGTGTGGTATACAGAGTAGATTACAAGGAACAACGCACACTTGCTCACAGGCACAGGTACCAGCCTTGTGGAATGGTTTACATTACACCTTGCATCCGATATCTTCTGCTGCGTGTAAATACGGCTACGCCTACAGGTACTGAAATGAGACCGGTTGTGAAGTCATCTCCCAATAACACTGATGCAGATCATTTCTCCCCCACGACTGTTTAAACACGTTTCATTAACTAAGGAATGAGTGCAAATAAAAAAACGGATCGAATCAATTCTAAGCAGTTGAGAAATCTTGTCATCTGACAGTCATACTTGCTAGTGACAGGTGACAGAAACAGCACAAAATTGCACCTGTCTGTATCGGCTTAAACCATATAAAATTCATCTTTGAGTTGTTCAGACCAAAAAAAGTAACAAACCTTTTAGGATGAAGTTGACTTCATTTTGGACAGTAAAAGAATGACAACATGCTAAAATTGATATTATGTTGTCACCATGATCAAAAAACAAAAAAAACTGTGTTGGCCTGCACTTTGAGCGGTAATCAAAAAAAGAGCAGGCTTTATGTATCTGACTCGCTCAAATGCTCCTTTCACCTTCTCTTTCAGGCAAAGCAGCCACATCATCAGCGTTGGGGCTTTTCAAACACCAATACACCAATATAGTAATACACTTGTTAATAGACTTGTTCCGCCATGCCCATGCACTTCTGAGTATGTGGAGCAGCAAAAGTCAGTCTGTACCTGAGGGGGCTGGTAGGGGGGAGGGATGGGGGTGTTTACAAAGGTATTGGTATATGTACAAAATAGCGTTGGAAGCACATGCCGATGACAGTTAACGATTAGGACCTATAAAACTAAAGGAGTAGTTGCGGATGAGAAGCCAGTGCCTTGTTTTTGTGCATCCCACACAACTGCTGGGTGTCTGTTTACCCAAACCCTTCTGTGTTGGGCCTTAGCCCTTCTCCTCTCTTGCCCTCCATGGTCTACAGACGTCATGCATAGTCCATAGATAAAGGGAAGGTACTGGCACTGCATGTGTAGCAGGGGATACAATCTGTTTCCAGTTGGGATTTTGCTCCAGTTGGCACTTTTTTTCCCCCTTTAGTCTTCTCAGAGAACATCAAAATGTGGCCCCTCTTGTTGATGCACAAGAAGAGGTCTGAGCGTGTGCAAGAAGTCCAGGCCAACTGGACTGGTACTTAAGCATTAATGGAGTGATAGTGCCCTCACTGTCCAGCAGGGGACACTGCTGTCCCCTGTCCTTTCAATACATTGCCACTAGGTGGCAACAGTTGAGTCTTTGCCACTTTTTCAGCAGTCTTCAAGTTCCTTCATCCCAATGACTGACATATTCACAGTGCATAATCAACTCATTCACTTAACATCATTAGAACATGTTAGAAACAAACAAAAAAAAAAGACAAAACTATAACCCATGGCTTGGAATAGTGTTGCCAACTTGGGCCTTTCAAAGGCCAGGAATGATGGCTAGCAATCATTACTGACTGCAGGGAATAATGGACCTTGGGTAAGCATCTCTCTTTAAGGATAAACCAACACCAGGTAAGACTGTCGTGTTTTTCAAAAAGGGCAGTAAGGTAAAACAACAGTAAGGTAAAACAAAACCTTTGGCCTTTGTTTCTCTCTCTTCAAAAACTCTTTCAAAAAGTGGATGGAAATTGCATCTTTCCATCCGAATCATCTTAGTTTCTCCCTGTGCAGGTCCTCAGCCCTGGCTGGTGCTCAAGTGGGCTGAATATTCTGGGGATTGTGTGCGTGTGGTGGGAATGGTGTCTGGTTAGATCAACAATATTAATAAGATGTAGCCATGAGTGAGTATTGTGTCAGTCTTTTTCAATGATTAGTTATCTCTACGAGTTTAGATATATGCGTGTGTGTCTGTGTGTGTGTAAATGAGACCGTTGTCTCCTGGTCAGTAGGTTACAGTAGGTTCCCAGTGTTCACCTCCCCACAGGTGGAAGAGGAGGCGCTCCTCTCATCACTGTCAATGGAAATACACATACGTCAGGAGAAATACACACATCAAATTGACGTGACAAATACAATACAATACACAACAATAAAAAACAATACACAACACACTGATTGTACACAAAGAGAAACACACACACACACACACACACCACACACAAGCTCACCTCTGTTTGCTTTGCTGGGGTAGATCTTAGTGAAGTGCCTGTACTCCTCTGGAGGGGGGAAATCATCCAGAGGGTGGAAAGAATACTTGGACTCAAAGTCATCTGCAAGAAAGAGGAATGGGTAGAATACACGAGAGAGAGAGAGAGAGAGAGAGAGAGAGAGAGAGAGAGAGAATCAGATAAGGAAATAATTGGAATCACAATGGGAATCAGATTAGAAGAAGAAAAGGAACTGTAAAACTGCTTTGTCAGTGGGCATGAATTTGCCCATGTCAATTTCTCATTTCCCTCTCCAGCCTTTCCTATGTACAGTATGTTGGCCATCTGAAGTACACAAGCACAAGAGCTGAGGAAGAGAGAGTAGCGCCCGCTCATTTGAGGTCTGGACCCACATAAGAGTCCCTCCACAGACAACGTGACCTGCTTTGCCTTTGCCTCTGTCCAAGCTCGCAGCCTAAAGCCTTCACCCAGCTGGCTGGGGACCAACGCTAGCCCATTCAAATGCTGTGGAGGCTGGAAGGGGCTCAAGCGTTTGGCTTGGCTCAATCACTTCCCACATGGCTCACTGAGAGAGAGAGAGAGAGAGAGAGAGTGGAAGTGAGAGAGTGAGGGAGAGAGAGTGAGAGAGAGAGGGAGAGAGAGAGAGAGAAAGATAGACAAAGAGGGCAGTCTTTCTCGGTGCCACTTGGTACAGTACAACTAGGACTACTAAACCCAGGGGAGTGTTATTTTTTTAATCTGTATGTGACCACGGCACTGCTGTGGGTATATTTGCCTCTTGAGACATTTAGTCAAATGTCTCAATGGCTGCTGTCACAAATTCAAGTCTATACATCTAATCCCAATCCCCAATCCCTACTATCACTACAGCCACTCATCCCATGATTAACATGCAGGGCCATTCTAAACCCAACCAGCACAAATAGGCTCGCACACAATTTTATGAATCAGTTTGTGGTTGCCGGGAGTGTTCTGGGTTGACTGGAGAGAGGGAAGACAGGTGTGGATGTGATGGTGTGATGAGAGAACGAGAACGACTGAGATGCAGGTGATGTGCTGAGGCCGTGAGCGCAAACTCACCTACGAAGGAGCGGGGAGTGGAGGTATGTCCGTTTCGGATGGGCGGGGGAGGGGGCGGGGGTCCGGCAGGGGTTCGGGAGGGGGGAGGGGGAGGCTTGCCTCGACCAGGTGCTTCAGAAGTGCTGCCATGGGTCCGGTATGGGGGTGGTGGGGGAGGGGCTTCTCTGCCATTGCGTGGCGTCTGACCAGGCACGGGAGGAGCTGCACGCACGCACACGCACACAGAAGCACAGGTATTTATACACACACACAACAGCACCAACATATTAGACGGGAAGTGTTATGCCAGCAAAAATGTTCCAACTATAAAGAAAAAATTATGACAAGATTCAATGTTCTTTAAAAAGAAAAAATAGCATCTTACTGAAACGTTTTCTTTAAAACCTGAAGCATTCACAGCGATGCAACTCATATTGAGACAATAGTTTCCATTATATTCAGACGAACTATCGAAATGGCTAGTTAGCATGTCTACCCATTTTTATTGACCAGTTGGACCACTGCCTTGACATCTCAGCTAAATTTATTGAGTGACACTAAACCCATTTGCATGATGTAATTCCGATGTAAAACAGCATAATATATATAATTATTATATATATTATCATGCTTCACCTATATTATCATGCTTCACCTATGTCTGCTGAAGAGGGGAAGGGACATTTTTAAACCTTGTCAGAATTATTCAGAATCGAAGTTTTCATGTAAATGTGTCACAACTTGAACTTTAAAACCATAATTTTACTGAATGTTTAGCACCATCTTAAAACTGTTATTAAATGACATGCAACGTTGGATTCGCTTCGGAAGTTTGATTTGCTGCAACTCCTCTTTCTAACAGCACTAGAGTAAGGAAGATAAAAAGACTCCAGAGGGTTTGTACCTGCTCCACGGCCTGGAGGCTCACGTACAGGAGGTGGTGGCCGGCCTCCCTGTGGCGTGGGTGAGGGGGGCGGAGGGGGTGCGTGGGCCCGTGTGGGGGTGTGCCCTGCGGAGGACGGCTTCTTGCTCAGGGAGTTGTGTCTCTGAGGCAGCTCGGGAGCCGCCTCACTGCCCGGGCTGGAGGGGCCGTTGGCCACACCCTGACGGTACGGCGGAGGCGGTGGTGCCAGCGAGGAGGTGGAGGAGGAGGAGGAAGAGGAGGAGGAACCACCTGTGGGAGGTCGGCGATTGTTGACCGGGGAGGGTGGGGGCTTGACGGGTGGAGGTGGGGGGGCATTTTCACGAACGGGGGCAGGCGAGGAGCCCCTCTGCACAGGTGTTGGGGGCAAGGGTTTCTCTCGGTTGTAGGAGGAAGGGGAGGAGGAGGAGGTGGGAGTGGGTGCCTTCGGCGGGGGAGGTGCATTGCCACGGCGGGACATGGGTGGTGGTGGTGGTGGGGCAGAGCAGCTGTGCTTCATCCCTGCAGGGGAGGATGAGGATGGACTACCACCACTGACCGGACGGGACAGGTCTGGCAAGGAGGGCCGCTGGGACCGAGACTGCTCTGGGGGCGATGAGGACCCTGGGGACTGCTGCTGCGAGGGACTGTCTGTGTCGTCATGGCGACCCGGAGGGCGGGGCGCTGTGGGCCGAGTGCCAGGTGGCTGCATTGCTGACCGACCATCTGAAAAGTACAGGAGACATTTTGACTAAGGGGGTGAAGCAGTTAAGGAACCTGCCTTGTAGGCCAAAATGCTAGAAGTTGTGGTTTCGAATCTCTGCTGGCTCTGTTGTGCCATTCAGCAAGGCTCTTAACCTTGAGTTGCTCTAGGGGAGACTGGCCCTGAAGTAATTGAAGTAATATTTGATACATCACTTTGCATACAGGCTAAATGCATAGATGTGAATGTACATACCCCTTTTACGCTATAATTCTATAGCCTTTTGAGGCTAAGGCCCAATCCTATTTCACCCCTTCGCTCTACCCCTTTCCCCTACCCCTCCGTTTTGCGCGTTCACGTGTAGGGGTAGGGGTGTACCAATTTCCGTTAAGACAGAGGGGTAGGGGTAAGTGGTAGGGCTATATACCCCTCCAAACGGAGATTTTTTTGAGGCACACTCCGAACGGAGGGGTATGAGAAATTTCCCAGAATGCCTTGCGAATCTCCAGAAAAGTTCACAAATGTTAGTATTTTCTCCATTATTGATGGTTTAAAAAGTTTGATAACCGTTGTATTGTCTTAAGTTTAACGTTGTTCCAATGTGTAATGGTCCTTTTCTCCATAAAATGCACACGAAAAAAATCACGAATACAATGAGTAGTGCAACGTTATTTGTGACTTGAGGGATCGGTTGGAGCATTGAGTTGTGAACGAATTGCGAGCGTCCGTGCTAAAAAAGCATTGCCAACGTAATAGCTGCCGGAGTACTGATGATGTATGCGATTGTTGAAGGGGTGTCCCAATTCGTAGGGGTTAACTTTCAAAGGGGTAGGGGTAGGGGAAGGGGTAGGGGCAGAAATTAGAAATGGGATTGGCCCAAACTGTAACACAAACACCCAGACATGTAACGGGAACTTGCCTCCAACTGGTCGCAGCTTTGGCACGCCTCCTTGAAAGAGCCCACCCACGGGCTGGATGGCACCCGACACACTCCCCGGACTGGCACTGTGTCCTCCCCCACCACTTCCTTTAGGCTCTGCAAAGGGAAGACATAACGTCAATACAATGCTGTTTATGACTTCGGAAAATGGCTTGCTGAACAGTATAGGCCTATTTGCCGGTCATTTGTCATACATATGCCTGTATCTACCATCATAACAACAGTATGTGGGACAAACCCAGCCAGAGATGGCTTGTTTTGTAAATGACTGCATTTAAATATGAAAATCTATCAAAACCACTGACAGCAATGGTTTACTGAACAGTATATTTGTTAAGGATCATCAACATTATCAATTTTAGAAAACTAGAATATGGAGTTCTCAAGGTAAACAAACAACTTACTCTCAATTATGGGTGCACTCCTATCATTGACAACAGTAACTTTCTTTAGCTTTGTCCCTTTGCAGATGTCGGACAACAGAGCATTGCGTCCCTTGGATTCATCTTTGTTCAATTTGGGTGGTGTTGTGTTGGCCTAGAAACACAGAAAGGGGTAATTCTTCAGCAAAGGTAAAATACTGTTGCACAGGTCGTTTATTGTTTGTCATACAATGAAACTTATGTTCTGACTACACTCTTCATAAACTACCATACATAAAAAAGAATGTACATCTTGCATTAAAGACGTAATTTAAATATTCATCAGAAAACCAGACAGATTACAATAATATTTACAAAAAGACAGGGTGCTTACCTGACTGAGGGTGGGAGGAGGTGGTGGTCCACCAGGTGGTGGTGGGGGAGGGGGAGGTGTCGGCATTTTAGCACTCACAGCAAGCTGCGTGTGCAATCTCTCAGATACACATTCGGAGGGATTGACCTGTTTAAAAAGGGCCTGTCAAGTGTGTGTCACGTCGTGCCTTCTAGTGCAAAACTGTATTAATTTGTATTCAAGCATCATGTCGGATATTGGCTGGTGCAGACAGATTTCAGCCTAATTTGAGTATGGGACTGCACAAACTACAACAGCGCATCAAAGGTCCCACTAGTTAACACTTCTAATTAAGGTAATTGTAAGTAGTTATCGGATAATGTCGGTGACGTTCTTATTAACAATTATTATGTAGGTTATCACCCCAATTCTGGAGTCATCTAATGTGCAACTCTAACGTGTAGCATTAACGTTAGAGAGAAGCGAGGTAAATAAGTAATGTTATTTTTGACAGTGTTCAAATATTACATGGGTACTTGTGGCTGGTTAACGTTATCATATCATTGGTTGCACATGGTGAGGACAGCAAATATAAGTTGAATGCTAACGTGCTAGCCGTTAGCTAACAATCTTCCGATTGCTAGTAGTACCGTAGGGAAACAGACTGACGAAGGCAGCTCATGTCAAAACAATCAAAGACTGCCTGTCTAGAATGAAGAGACTGACGATGATATGTCCAACGTCCTTATGACTTGCCAAACACATTTGCCACAAATGCATCCTGATGGGTTACATTATAAACAAGCAACTTTAGCTAGCGAGCGAAACCAGGCTAACATTATCTTTATGGCAAGTTAAAATTAAAATTCAATAGCCTTCTCAGTCCGCAAGAATACCATATGTTATTACATATGTACAACATGTACCCTTAGACGGAATGGTGTTGGTAATTTCGACGTGCGAATGATCATATTACCTGTATGTACTTCAGATATTGACCATTCCACTGTTAACTGAGATTTCATCCAGGCATCATATCACGACTTGAAATGAAGAGAGAAGCCTCGATTTCGAACAACAAGAGTTCACTAGCAACTGTTTCCGGGTTCTATAAAGAACGCAAAGTAAAAGTCGTTCTGCTGCGATGTTGGTAGTGGCCTATAAGCCTAATAACAAAAAAAAAAAAAACAAAGCCTACATACTGTCTAGCAGATTTATTTAGTATTTTGAGTGGGCAAGTTATTTTGCAAAACACTGTTTTAGCTACGCATTCTCAGTAGGCCTAGGTGAACGGCCACCATGCATAAATGAGTGTTGTTAAGGTAGGTGTCTATTCAATATGTGAGGTGTTATGACATTTGTGCAATTACACAACAAGATATTGAGCGTAGTGTAATTTCAAGCTATGCTTTTATTAATTTCCCTATTTTATTTCCAAACAAATCTACAAATATAGAGGATTTACGAAGTTGCCTGTAGGGGGAGCCCCAGGGCTTTCCTGGGACAGTTTTGTAGAGCAATTATATGTAGACATGTAATGTGGAGTATATCCTTATACAGGGATAGTTCAGTTTTTAACACATTGAGCCCCTTTCACAGGTTGTCTAAAATGAAATAAAGTGGTTGACACCAAAATCTTGATGATTGCTCCTGTCTCGGCTATTTGGGAAATATAGAATCGCCTCTGCCTGCCTTTAAAATGGCTAGCAATGGGCATGTGTTGTTTCTATCCTTAAAACACTGGTTTTAAAAAAGTGCTACTCATGGAATGATTAGTGGCATTTGCTGATGTTCCAAACCAAGTATCGTAGCAAAATACAGTGTCTGTCATGTTTTATTTGCCATTTTGTAAGTCCCATAGGGATCTATTTGCTCCTTCATATAAATAAAGTGCCAAATAAAACATGACGGAAGCTTTATTCCGCTACTATACATGTTTTGGAACATCATTGAGCACCACTAACCACTTGGTGAGTAGCACTTTTTTAAAACCAGTGTTTTAAGGATAGAAACAACACATGCCCATTGCTAGCCATTTTGAAGGCAGCCAGAGGCGATTCTACATTTCCCAAATAGCCGAGACAGAAGCAATCGTCAAAATTTCGATGTCAACCACTTTATTGCATTTTAGACAACCTGTGAAAGGGGCTTAATGTGTTAAAAACCGAACTATCCCTTTAACCAAAATATTTTAAATTGATGAAAGTAAAAATTTCAGACCTTGAGGGCCCTCTTCCCACTTGGGTCCTGGTAAGTAAGTCTGGTAAGTCAGTCCAAACCATGGTTGTGCATGTTCAATATTCTTTAACATTAGCCAGTTATATATATATATATATATATATATATATATATATATATATATATATATATATATATATATATATATATATATATATATAAATGTATGCTTATGTATATATGCTTCCAAGAGATGCAGATAATTTGTTTGCCATTAGGGGGAGGAATCTGTTAACATCTGAAGTGACAAGTCAAATGCAGCATGGATGTTGTTAGGTCCATTTTAGGGGGGTCCGATTCACATGGAAATACCATGTGCATATCATATGAAACAGTTTCAGCTTACTCGTGAGAATATGAACTTGCATCTCAAATATTTTCAATACATTCTGCATATTTCTTGTTGCCATATTAAATTGCAGTAATTAAACTCACAGGCTAATGAAACATCAAAAAAGGAGGAGAACACTGTTTGAAGAACAATTCACTAGCCTGGTCAAATAAGACCTTATGGCAAATACCTCCTACAATGCAAATCAAACAGTACTGATTGGGGTCTGAGTTAAGGGCCAAGTTTTTATAAGTTTTTCCTACATGCACTGATGCACATTTAGTATTATGAACTTGAGTCCAATTATGCCCATAGATAGGAAGTACAAATACTCAAGTACTGAACTTGAGGTAGAGGTTGAGGTCAAGGTCAAGGTATACTTTAATGTCCCTGTATCTATACCTTTTATTATGTTTTTTACTTTCACCCCACTACATTGTAACAACATGATCTGCTCTCTCTACTCCTTGCATTTTCAGATCAGGCTACTTTTGAAAATCACCTAGGAAATATTGTACAACATAGAAGAATAACAATAGCCTGGGCCCGCCCATACTTCCTGTGACGTTACATTCAATTTCGGGAGCAAATCAGTATGGCCATCGTGCCGATTAAGAGGAATTATTTTCCCCAAATCTGTGGGCACCAATGAGAAATGAGCTTACGCATACGTCATTGGATTGGTCTGATTGGTTGTAGATTCGTCAAGTAGTATACAGTGGCATCTGATGGACGCAGGTTAAGCCCGCCTACCAGAAGACGTTTAGTAATGTAGGATGGCCAGACTAAGCTCCTATGAGCTTTGTCGCGCAAGCCAGGCTAGAATAACAAACCACCTAGCATAAACTGAATGGGCCATAGAAATATTTACCTGAAATAACTCACTGTGCCTCATTCAGTGTGTGCTGCTAAGTGGCATTATTTTCAGTTACTTTCTACACTGGAAATTTGAAATGAAACATTATACATGAAGAAATTCATAGAATACATAGACCCATGTCTGCCATAATTACTTTCTGATAAAACTACGCTAATGTACTCGACTATACTAAAGCATTAGTACATATTAATGCTAATGTAAACTTCTGTCTGCTTCCTGCTTCATGTCTCGGTACAATACAGTGGTTACTTTTCCACATGAACTTTCACCCAATGAATGCACGGTACATAATTGGAGGTGTAACTGGTTGCATGTTCCAAGAGGTTTCCCAGCCCAGTGGGTTGGCTCCTTTAGCTGTGTCTGGTGTCCTGTCCAGTATGTGATGCTGGTTGTTTCCCATCCCATTTGTGCATCATCACTCCTGGTAAACAAGCCAAGTGCGTAACCAGCCACTGTGAACTGGTGTCAAGTGGCCTCATATTTATGGCCTGCTCTCGTCATTGCTGTCCCCCCACCAGCAAGTGTTTCTGTCCCCTCTGATCTTTCCTCGCTCTCTGTCTCTCTCTCTCTGATGGCATGCTGTTGTGCATACTGGCCTAAAGTGGTGACGTGATAAGTGATTAACTTCGTTTTTCAGCCAAGTGAGTGACAGTTCGCATGCTTCGGATGAGGACTGGGGGCTAGGTGGCTGGGGGTTCTGGAAAGTTCCTAAAAGTTTGTACCTCATCCTGGAATGGCACAAACAGGCACTGACGGCAAGCCTATTTCTGATTTCCTACACAGAACAGTTGATCACCATCATCAGCAGCAGCAGCGGAAATGTCAGGGGACTATTTCTATTCTCACTACCATTACCTTTTAAACTTACAAGGTGTTTTCGTTCCTCACAATAGTTTTTTGCCTTGGAGCCCATTGTAACCTATGCCCTGGTATTCAGCAGGCCTAGAAAAAAGTCCATAGCATTTAGCTGAACTTAAGACTTAAAGAGGTATTAAATATTTTTATGGCTTGTTGAAGTTGGTTATTAAGTGCTTGTGAGCTAAAGTTAGCCTAAATGTGGACATGGTAAACTGTTACCCAAATTCTACATCCTTTTGTGTAAACCTTTTGACTTTCTTGCCTTTCTTGCAATCTTTGAAAGTTTTGTGATTTTGAAAAAAATAAGTTCAAGGCCCTGGAAAGTTTTTGAAAATAGGCATAAAAAGACACTGTCCTTGAAAGTCCTTGAATATTTTTGGTGATTTGGCGGTTTTGCATCAATTTATATATAGATGTAGCAAAGCACAACCTAAAAGAACAAAATAATATAGCTTGTGTTCAGTAACCTGAGCTGAGAAATGTGTGAAGTTTGTTGGGCTCACACTAATGTGTATGA